>PYHX02000467.1:95090278-95115948 GCA_004302925.2 Cochliomyia hominivorax | reverse complement strand
TTTGTTATCTCACGAAAAAAAGCTGGAAATAAGTCAATGAATTTTTGTTAAAAATAAACAAGTAAGAATGCTACATTCGCTAATGCCGAATTTTCAATACCCTCTACCACAAATGCATGTGAAGTAAATACATTATGTTTCGTACATACACACTCAAAGAGGTTTACGCGGAACACTTAATGAGTCATGAAATTTGTTATATTTTTGGTCATAACTTTTTTCTACTGAACAGATTTTGATAATTTTGGAGTGGTAATGAAGTACATGTAACTTAATGTTACGGCAAAATTCATTCTAATTTGTCGATTTATAATTGACAATTTCAGATATCCGTCTATATCCTTTAATAACCCCTCTGGAATATATCAAATACTTATACGAAATTTCATTGAGCATTCAAAAACAGACAGTCGGGCAGACAGAGAGGCGATGGACGCATAGACTAATACCGGATATAAAAACATGGATAGAACGTGAACATGGGAGGTGAACTATCACCTTACTCAATTATATCTGTATAACATAGGATATGACGAATCTCCAAACTGTTCGATATGCTTGGAAGTGGAGGATGCGGACCATGTGGCATTTCGATGCCTCAGATTTGGGAACTAAAAACGTACACTAGAGTGTGAAACTGGGACGAGTGTTGATGCGGATAACATGATAAGAGTAATGAGTTCTTCTGAGGGTAATTGGAATTCGAATAACCGGTTCTTTACTCAAGTAAACCTTGCGTTGGATTTGTAGGAGAAGAGGCGAAAGGTGGAAAGGGGAATAGGATAATTGAGGCAGCTTAAGTACTAATCAGCCCTGTGAATTAATACTTAACGGCAGTTCTGCGGGATATTTATGGTGGAGGTGATATTAGTCGTAAAAATCCGACATAACCATATGGTACCTTTGGAAGGTTTTCACATCCACAATATAAAAAACAAAGACAGACAGACATAAAGACGCAGACAAGGAGACGGACAGACAGACGGACATAGCTTAGACTCAGATTTAGATGCAAAAATATATGTACACTATGGGATCTGAGATAATTCCCTCTTAGCGTTACACACCTAATGACAAAGTTAATATACCCTCTTTCACACTTGTGGCAGTGGAGGCATAAAAACACCTTTTTAAAAAGAAAATTTCAATCTCAAATAAATCACTAATGAAGTCCATAAATACACAAATACAGATGGTAGAAGAAGAAGAAGAGGAGAAAAATAAATGAACAGTAAAAAAGGCAAAAAAGACAATATTTGCAATTCGTTCAAAAAGAGAGAAAAAGGCGAACAAATATTTACTGAAAAATGAAAATATGATTAAGATTATAATCATTATTGTCATGTATGTTTGAAGTACAGAGATGATGATGGTGTTGGTGGTCTGGTGTTGATGTTATCAGATTACACGTCAAATAAAATAACATAAAATATTGAAAAGAAGGTTAATAAACTTCTATTAAAAGACAAGCCAACAATTTTGATCCAAATTTCATTGGAAAAGACGGTAATGAGATTTTCACCATCAGGAGTTTATCGCTTCATATTTGATTCCATTTACCGAAATTTTTCAAAAATTCAGATTTCCAAACATTCGAACTTAAAAAAAAACATGAAAATCACTGAAAAATAGTTAAAGAATATGGAAATTCAATTTCAAAAAAATAATTAATAAAATAATTTTTGATTTATTGAATTTAAATTTAAATTTCGAAACAAATTTTAACTCAAAATTTTCGAACTTTATTTCTAATTTTAAATTAAAAAATCAGCAAAAAAAAAAACACGAATTTACAAAAAAAAAAGCTTCTATAATTTTGATCACTTGTAATGAACCCTTTTGACTCTTTTTCAGAAAACCTAACATTAAAGTTTTTAAAGTGTTTTCGAGCAGGTAGTCCATCTCCGTTAAAAATCGGCCACACTTTTGACACCTCTTTTGTTCTCTTCAATTCTCTTTTAACAGGAGCCAAAAATCTCTCCACTGGTCTAAGCTGTGGGCAGTTTGAAGGTACATATACCACATTATTGTTCTTGAAGCTATCAAGTCCTAGTGACAGGATTCCTAATCAGTAAGTAAGTGAACTTATTACAAAGTCTTATGAATGACATACCTCGATGTTTACCTCGGTATTTATAGAGCCCGTTTGTTGCCGCAACTTCAACAAGAAGTTTTTGAGAGATTGTTTTGGGTCCTAAACTTTTCTCGAGCAACAGCACAGAATTTTTTAGAGAACTTAATTTCAATTTTCGTGTTCTGTTATTGGCCTCTAAATATTTAGTAGCGTTCCTATCAGGAACTTGTTGAGCCTGCATTACCTTCAATATTTCGTATCAAATTGTCCGAGCACTGAGCTAAACGGGCTGGTTTAATTACGGTTGTGTTGAGAGCTCTTTGAAAATGCTTTCTATTATTTGGCTTTAGAAACATTATGTGGACCATTCGTTCTACCTGAACCAGATTTTCTATCAACTATTTATTAACATTGGAGACAATACGACGACAGACATTCGAATTATTGGTCATCTTTTTGTGGAAATATTGAAAATTTCTTAACGTTTTGAAACTGATTTGAAAATTTTGAACTTTTTACTTTGAACTTTCCAATAATGAAAAACGTATTTTTTTTTAATTATTGGAAATTTTTATACCCTCCACCACCATAGATGGTGAAGATGGTATATTAAATTTGTCTTCGGAATTATCTAAGATCCCATAATGAATCAAAATCTGTGTCGATTTAGCTATGTCCGTCTGTCTGTTCATCTGTCAGTTGTTGGCAATCTCTTATCCGCGCAATAATTGACAGAGCTCAATGAAATTTGTCTTGAGTATAAACTATAGTCCTAAGAAGTTTTCTTTCTAAAACCAGCAAATCGGTTCAGTATGTTAAGAGATATAGACCGATATCTAAGACAACCTCTAAATTAATGTGAAGAAGGTTTGTAAAATTATAAATTCAAAAAAATTAATTAAAATAAATTACAATAATAACAAAAATATATAACTCATTACTATTCCAAAAATTATCCAAATCGATTCAGTAGAAAAGAAGTTATAGTCAAAAGTATAAGTAATTTAGGTTTTTTTGTTATAAATAAGTATCGCATTCTTTGTATGCGTTTGTAGGATTATATGTATGTTTGTATGTGCATACATGTATGAAACATTATTTATTTCTAAGCATTTGTAGTGGAGAGTATGGAAGATTCGACATAGCCGAATATAGAATTCCAACTTGTTTTTATACAAATTTTCGAAAAAAAAAATTTTAAATAATTTTATTTCAAAAAATTATAAAAATTTTCGAACTTTTTTTAAGGGGCCAGATTTTTCAGAGACTTGAGATCTTTCCTTTGGCAATTTTTTAATTTTGTTTGAAAATTTTTCAAAGTGAAGAAATTTATAAAATTAGAACGTCAATTTCCTAAAAAAATTCAGAAGAAATTATGATTTTATTTTTTAATGTTTTCAATTTTAAATTTCCTAAAAAAATTCAGAAGAAATTATGATTTTATTTTTTAATGTTTTCAATTTTAAATTTCCTGTTTTTAATAAAAAAAAAATATATATATTTTTTCTTTAATTTCACTGTGAAATTTTGTTAAATAAAAAATAAATCTTCGAAAATCCAGAAAAAATATTTTAAATTATAAATATTTATTTTTTATTTAATATATTTTTCAAAGTCATTTACCTCTTTTTATATTTTAAAATGCCACATAAATTTATAAAAATCTTGTAAACTTATTTTCTTTCTTTTTTTCAAAAATCCATTGTTTTCCGTTAAAAAAATAAATTTTGCGAAAAAATATTTTATGAGGAATTTTATTCAATTATTATTTATTTTATTTAAACATTATTAAAATGTATATCATTTTAAAATAACAATAATTTATTAATAAAGTGATTACTTTCTTTTTATTATTATTATTATTTTTTTTAGAAAAAATATTTTTCCATTTTTTAACATAAATTTCAAGAGTTTCACACAAGAGTGAATTTGGGAAATTAAAAAATAATTTATATTTATATTTATTTGTTTATTTCTTAAAAATTAATTTTATGTAAATTAAATTTATGAAAGAAAAATTAACTAATAAATATTGAACAAAAATTTAATTAAAGCGATTAAGGAGTGAGATGGAATAAATTTTAACACACGTTTTTCATTAAAATGTTTAATCAAAGTGTTATTTGATTTCTTTTCATCAAGTTATCATTGTAAAAATGTCAGTTATTATGTTCAATGTCAAATCGGATTAAAGCCAACTTGGTCCTAAAGAAAGTTAAACAAGGACTCAAAGGTCTGCTGTCAAAATGTTTCCAATGTTATTAAATAGTGACAGGAGATCCTGTCTCATGATACATTCCACATAGGTTCAGATAGAAGAAATGGTCCACATGATGTTTCTAAAGCCAATAATATAGAAAGCATTTTCAAAAGAGCTCCAACACAACTGATAAGGAAGCATCCCGGCAAGTAGCTCAGTGCTCAGACCATTTAGTACGAAAAGTTGCAGGTTTACAAACAAAGATCCTAATATGAACCCTACTAAAAATTTAGAGGCCAAAAGCAAAGCATACTCCTGCTGCATAATCGATGACGAAACTTATGTTCTGGCTGATTTTTCGCAACCTTCTGGTTAAAAGTTTTATTTACCTGATTCTGGAGGGATTATTGAAGAACAGTTTAGGGCCAAAAATTCCAATAAGTTCTTGTTACAATAATTTGTTACAACGTGCTCTACAAATACCCAAAAGGCTGTTTCCATTCACAAGACTACATTATGTATCCACTTACTTTTGACCTGAATGATTAGTACAAGAACAACAATGTGGTATTTGTACAAGAGAATTAACTCCACCAAATTGCTCGGAGCTAAGACCAGTGAAGAGATATTGGACTCTTGTTAAAAGAGAATTGAAGATCACAAAAAAAGAGTCCAAATGCCTGATAGATTTTTAAGGGAAATGGACTACTTGTTCGAGCATAAGTAACAGGATTTCCAAAAAGGTTTAAATTTTCATCACTGGTGATTAAAACTATAAAAAAAAATATTTTTATACGTTATGTTTCGTACATACTCACTCACTCACTCACATCTACTCCCACAAACGTGTGCAGTATTTCTATAATTTTTTGGAATGTTAATGAAGTACATATAACTTTATGTTATGGCATTTCATTCTTACGTCGATTTGTTATTCTAATTTGTCGAAACGAAAGTTCTTAGATTAAACATAGAGGTTTCCTCAAATATCGGTCTATAGCTATAAATATGCTGATCTGATTTTTTTTGTAATAAATATTCAGACGACGTTTCACCTGTGGTAATAAAGGCCATGCAAATTATAACTGTAAGTTAAGTAGTTTTGTTTTTATTAACATATTTGTGTAGTTAAGAAATTTTCGATTTCACTTCTTAATTAAGTAAATATTTATTTAATTTAAACAAACTTTGAAAAAGTGTCTACAGAGTTTTGTTTTAATGTCATTGACATTAATTAATATTATTTTTATATTTTTGGTTTTTTTTTTCGCTTTAATTTGAACATTTTTAATTAATTACCATTTTGGCTTATTGTAGTTCAACCCACTAGACAAGTGTAAATGTCATTTTGGCTAATGACAACTAGCAGAAAATTTCTCTCTTCTCCTCTCTCAATTGTTTACAAAACAAACATCCATTTAATTAAATATTTGCCAAAAATAATGAAAATTTTAATTAATGTTTTTTTTTTAGTTGTGAATTTAATCATTAATTAAATTTTATTTAAAAAAAACAAAAGAGAAAAAATAAATAAACATTCATTAACAAATAACAAGAGACAGACAGACAGACGGATGGACAGAGTTATATTAAACAAGTAAACAACATTTAGTTGTTACAACTAAATAATAAAAAGTTCATTCAACTTAATTTTGCTCGTTTGCAAAAAAAGAGTTAAATTAATGATCACTTTTTGTTGGTGAATGGTGCATAAATGCATGACATGTTTAAATAAAATGTAAAATCAATTGTAAAAATACAAAAAAACTATTTCAATTTCATGTCATAACATTGATTTCTTTTTGTTATGCCATAACCACACACATACACACACACAAACAGACAAACAAACACCCAAGAATAGCAACAATTTCTCACCATAAATAAACTAAATTAATTATTTATTTAAAGATTCAATTTATCGAACAAAAAAAAGTCCAAAATGTGCAAAATCAATTGAAATTCAACATCCAACATCCAACCATATGCCATGACATTTTTATGTTTCTTGACTTTACTTTTGCCAAAACCAAAGAGGGGAAATGTAATGAGTGTGTAAGCATGTGTCTTCGGTTAATGGTAATGATGATTAGTTACAGCCGTTTAAATTATTTTTACTCTTGTGGTCGACCATTTAATTCATTCCTCCATTTATGTAGTTTTGGTCTTGTCTATTTTAGCCTTGAAATCTCTATTACAACACACAAATTACCATTCAACTTTTGCTACCACACAATCCGAAAATGTTTTCCCTCCCTCTCTCTCTCGCTCTCTTGCTTTCTAAAAAAAGCCTAAAGAATTAAATACACGAAAATATTTAGTTTAATAAGCATTTAACATACAATACCGGCATAGACAGATGGACGGACACAAGAGGTTCATATGACTTGTGTAAACATCCATTAGATGTTTTGAGAGAAAAAGAATTATCGCTTAACATACCAAAATGTCATCATTATAATTTCACTTATTTTACATACGAGACAAAAAATACGCTTTATTTTTCGCAAAAAAAAGTCATTTGTTAAATATGAAAACATTCCACAGATTATTTTCTTGTTTGAAGCCCGACCCTCTTCTCACCTTCTTAAGCGAATTTCTGGTCTGGTATTATTTCTGAAGTCTTATTTATTTAAGAAGATAATTTTTTCTTTGCCGTTAATTTGATTATTAATGTCAGTGTGTTTGTATGGAACAAATTTTATTTTTAGATTTTCTTGTTGACTGGGAGAAAAGGAAATATTTTCTTATTAATGCGCGAAGAATAGATTAGATCCAGAGTCTTGATTATAATATCAAAAATATCAGTTTAGAAAATGGAATAATGGAATTTCACAAATATAATTATCATGTCACTTGCTAAATTAGAGAAGAAAGAAAGCTGCCCTTTCCGTTGTTTCTATATCGATTCAGATTTTCTTTGCAGACATTAATAAACATTTCATTCATTTCTAAAAAAATAAATTTAGATTTAGATATCCTTCTATATCTTTGTAGAAACTGTACCGACTTTTTTAATTTTGAACTTCTCAAGACAACAACAAAATGTCATTGAGTTCTGAGAATTAATTTGGAATCAGAAAACGGCCTATAACTTTTTTTACAAACTTAATCGGTCAAAATTTTATGGAACTGAGACAATTACTTTGGATATGACCATTGCCAACAACAGAATGTCGGACACAGTAACATCGAATCAGATTTTCAGTTGATATATATACTTTATGAAATATAACCAGATTGAAGTTACAACAAAATCTTTGGCAATTTTAAGACATTGACATACCGATCGATTTAGTATCAATTCGTCTCCTAAGATGTTCAAATAAATGTCGTTGAAACTTTTCAGGTTGCAATTTGGAAAATATCTTGATGAAATTTGGCACAGATTTTAATTTTGTGGCAAATATGAAGCCTTTCAAAACTGGTAATATTTGGCTTAATATTTGAGTTTGAACTCTCATAAAATACACAGATATAAATTTTATTTGATCGTTTCAACATCACGACTTCTGGATAAATCTAAAGAGGATTCTTACCGGAACTACTTTAGCTATGATTATGAGAATTAAGTTTAGGCCGTGGTCCTTTATTTGCTTTATATTGTTTTAAACCTTCCAAGGTCACAAGTTGTGAAGAGATCCTATAACAAGAGATCCCATAACAAAATCAAAATCACATTAGAATCTGCTATGTTCGTCTGTATGCTCAAATCCCAATACCTGACTGAATTGAAAGAAATTTTGTCTGTGTATTTGCTATTACCCCGAGAAGTTTCTTGTTTCCCAACTAGCAAAATCTAGATAGGCCGATATCTGTGAGAACCTCCGTAATCTGAAAATTTTTAATCTAAACGACTTCTCCAATTTTAAGTTATTGCTTTCGGTGAAGAACGTTACACTATAAAATTCTTATAGCGAATTTCATACAATTTAGGAATAAAGACTCGGATAGAGCAGGAAAGAGTGATATCTTCTCAAAAAAGCAAATTTTTAATATCGAATATTATTGCAACTGTTGCAGCAAATTTTTAACAAAATATTTCAGAACACAAAATAGAACAGATAGGACAGGATGGACTGGCATACCCCTTGCAAGGGAAACTAATGAAGGAAATCTAAATGCCAAATTGTGACTCTATTGGAAAATATTATAGATATCAAAATTTCTATGATGAAATAATTCTTAAAATTATTTCCATAATGTGGGTGGATATCAAACGTTCCGCACTTTTTTATATGGAACAATGGATTTCTTTTGACATGTTTATATATAAAAAATCTTGCCCCCAAATATATCATATTGTTCAACCATATTTTTATATGAACCGATTTCTCTGCTTTATTGTTTTTTTTTTGTGCTTTTATTTCTTTTTTCGTTATTGTTTATTTTATTTTGTGCAATATTTTTTTTCTAACGAAATGAAAATATAATTCAAAAGTTAAAAAGAAAAACGCGAAATACGACGCTCCCATTTCTACATTTAAGTTAAAAGTTGAAATTTTGGGTTTTTTCATTTTTTTAAATATTTTTGTATAAAAAAACATGAACAATTTCAAAACAAACAACTTTTATTTGTGACAAAAAAATTAAAAAATATTAAAAAAGTTTTGTTGCAAATTGCTAAGAATTGTTGGTAACATTTTTGGGGTTTTTTGACAACAACAAAAGTTGCAAATAGAAAATTTCAAATTTTAAAAATATAAAATAAAAATCTCATTACAAACAAGTAAAAATCCAAGCCCGACTATTTGACACCCTACTCGACATTGTTGATTGTAAATGTCTGCTACAAAAAATTTATTAACGACCCTCGTTACCTTATTATGCTTAGGTCTGCAATATATTATTATGTTACTAACATTTATGTGAAATTTATGCGATTAAAGGGAATTTTTTTCCGTTATATGGGAATTAGGAAAAATTATGTTTCAACCCTCGTTTAATTTAACACAGCTGTTTTGTTTCATATTTTTTATTTAATCAAAGTTTCAAAGTGATATTTAGAGGGGTGGATACATGGAACCTATAAGAAACAATGAACCGATCCTCGTATAATTTAGCACAACTTTTTAGAATGTAATAAGACTTAGTTTTTTTGGTTAAAAACGTTTTACATTTAGGAATTTTATGGGTTAAAAACCCATTCCAGATTATGTGGAATAATACACCGATCATAATCAATTTCAATAGGCTTCGTCCTTGGGCCAAAATAATGTTACGTGCGAAACTTTATTTAGATATTTTCAAAACTGCGAACAAGCTTAACATGGACAGCCAGTCGGACGGACTGACGGACGTACATGATTAAATCGATTCTAAAAGTGGTGGTAGAAACATCTGCTCAAGGGCATAATACCTCCCACCACCTATGGTAGTGTAGGGTATAAAAAAGGAAAATTTCTATTATTATTTAATTAAAATTTCCATTGAATATTTGTTCAATTCAATAAAAAATGTCATCATCATTTTGTGGGAGATAAAAAAGGAAAATTTCCATTATTATTTGATTAAAATTTCCATTGAATATTTGTTCAATTCAATAAAAAATGTCATCATCATATTCTTTGTACTTTTAGAGAGAAAATGCGTGAATTTTTTTATTATTCGAAATGCAAAACGTTTTAGTCATTTGAAAATTATTGGAAAAAAAGAAAATATGTGTGTGACACATTAAAATAAATTTTAAATAAATAATTGACATAAAAAAGGTGCAGTTTTGTTTGTTGTTGTTTTTTTTTTCTAAAGAAAATTTTACAAAATGTTAATTGTTTTGTTGTAGACAAAAAAAACAACTTTTAATTTCATTTAAATAATAAAAAAATAAATCGAAATAATTGTTAATTTTTCTTTGTAATACAAATACAAAAACATTTTCAAATGAATTTTAGATTTTAATTTGAAAAATGTTAATTTCAAAAATGTTGGTAATTTCAGAGGACAAAATACTCCCCCTTTTAATTCTAGGAACTATTTTTTAGAAATTTGTCATTCAATTTGAAGAATCATTAGAGTTGTTTTAGACATATAAGATAATTAATATTATATTAAAAATGGTTAATTCCAGCCCCTTTGAGTCCTATCGCAATCCCTAGCCTTTTTTACTAAAAATAATAATTTTCTATTCAAAATTCGATAAGCAAATTAGAGAAGTTTTTTTTATTTTATAGTTTTGACATTTTTCCAAATGTCGGTCTTTAACTTTTTTGTTGAACCGTTATCGTAAAGGAGATTTCCCCCCACTGGTTGCTATCACAGCCCGTTACCTTTTAATCCTTAAATACTATTTACTGACCAAAATACGATTGGTTTTTCAGAGATACTACCTTTTTTTAATTTTAAGTTTAGTTAATTGTTTCAGATATCGGTCTATAACATATAATGTTGAATCGATTTTGTCGTTTTGAAATAACGAACTGTAACAGGGATCTGCAAGGAATTTAAGAAAGTTTTATTGAATTCGAAGTTATCATTAAGACAAGATCGTTTCATGTACTTATGGAGGAACAGACTGATCTTGTTATATTGTCTGCAAATATAATTTAGACCATAATTCTTCATACCAGTTCAAATTATATAGATTTTTAATCAAACTTTTTGGAAAATTTTTATCTTTAACTATAAATAACTCATTTTGTTTTTTTCTTCTGATCCATCTACAGGAATTTTTAGAAAATTGAATATTATAATTTCCGATATGGATTTCCGATATGGAATTTTGAACATCACATTTTCAATGTCCATTAATAAAAAACACAAACAAAAAACAACTTAAAAATTAAAGTCGTTCAACCTGATTATTTAATGTCTTGGTTAAAAAATTAGTGAATGACCCTCGTATAAATATATTTTCTAAATTAAGCTTTAGAGCATTTTAAGAGGATTTTTCTGGGGGGGGGGTGTAGGTGATTATACGGGATTATACAAAAAAATTGATCCTCCCAATTTGATCTGCATTCATTTTATTATCAACGTAAATGTGAGTTTTAAGACCTTCAAAGTGATATTTAGAAGGAGAGTTGTTTGGATCCTAAGAGAAATAATGAATCGATCATCGTACATCATTTAAGAACATTATAAGATTTATTTGTGCCAAATTTTGTCTAATCGCCCTTATTACCTCAAAACCGCATTCCGGGAGGTACATTTGCTTGGCGGCTAAATGAAATAATGGACCCATCACCACCCATTTCAATAGATATGGTCTCTGTTTACAAAACAAACACATAAAACATTTTATATATTTTTAAAATACTCACACTTTTCGAAGTGGAAAATTTTATGGACCGAAATTCAGATTCAAATTTTTTATAGTTGTGAAAATCTTAAGCGATTTTTTGCCGGTTTTCTTGAAATTTAGATTTGAAATAATAAACAATTTTTTTGTAAAATATTTTCGTATCTACAGGTTTTATGACAATAAAATTGCATTTGGGATAACTTTGTGTGAGAGCTACCTGAAATATGGCTCAAGCAAAAATCATTTGTACCAAATATCATCGAGATATATGATATATATGCAATTTTACGGACAAAATTGTTTATTAACACACATATTACCATAGCTCTTTCTTCCAGTTTTGATCTTGTTTCAAATATCGGATTATAACTTTATTTGCTGTGAATCGATTTTGGTGATTTTGAGTAGAAAACTAGAGAGCAAAACAATAAATCGTTTTATTAAAATTTTCTTAAATTCAAATTATTATCAAACCCGTGATTTCATTAGATCCAAGTTCACAAATGCTTGATTTTACACCTGAAGTCACCATTCGTGATACTTCAAAATTTTCGAGAAAATTATTCAAATTTTAGATAGAAAATTTTTCAACAGAAATTTTTCATTCTTGTTAAATTTAGTAAATTTTCTTTAATTATTTTTAATAAAAATAAAATACTCATTTGTCAAAATTGTTTATTTTTGTGACAAAATGTTGTCATCGTTTTTAAAAAATTAAAAATTTTTGTAAAAATTTTCAAGACACAACAAAATGTGTGTAAATGTCATGTAGGGAAAATAACAACAACGAAAAAAAAATTCTTAATTTAGAAAAAAAACTTATGAAATTGACAATTTTTTAATTTGCAAAATTGCAACAGATGACACTCGTTTAGCTGCAACATGTGTGTATGTGTGTGTGTGTCATTAAAATCTTTCATAAAATTTAATGTGTCTAAAGATCAAGGCTGTGTCACAGTATGATTTCAAATTTTATGAATGAATTAAAATACTACAACTCTAGTAGCAGTAGTAAGGAGTGAGATCGAAAAAATCTAAACAAACGTTTTTCATTAAAACTTTTAAGTCCCCAAGAAATATTTGATTTTTCCGAAAAGATGACAGATAAATGTTAGTATGCACTTTATTATTAAATATTTTCAATAAAAACCCAACTTGGTCCAACAAAAAGTTGGCCAATGATTTAAAGATCTGCCGTCAAACTGTTTTCAATGTTATTAAACAGTAGCGGGACAACTTGTTCGCTGATAGAAAACCTGGTTCAGGTAGGAGGAATGATTTTCTAAAAAAATGTTCTTACTGCATAATGGAATGACGAAACGTACGTTCTATGAGATTTCCACAATTTCCTGGTCAACAATTTTACGTTGCTGATGCTAGAGGAAATGTTGAAGAAAAGTTCAGGACCATAAAGCAATAAAAATTGCCCAAAAGTTCTTAATATGGCAACCAATATGCAGTTGCGGCAAAAGAAGCAAATCATTTCTTACACTGGGCTCTAAAAATACCGAAATCTACATCAAGAAATATTTACAAAAAAAGCTGATTCCACTCATAAAACTACATAAATGTGTCCACTAATTTTGTCCTAACGTGGTATCTTGTCACTTTATTACTTGTAACAAGAAAGACAAATCCTCCAAACTGCCCTAAGCTATGGCCAGTGGAGACATATTGGGCTCTAATTAAAAGAGAATTGATGGAAACAAAAAGGGTGTCCAAAAATATGGTAGATTTTAAACGGAGATGGACAAAAAATCATAATTGAGAAAATGTTAAATTATTTCTATTTTAATTAATTTCACAATAATCTTTTCTTCTGTGTGTATGTTAAGAATTTTTCAATCTCACTCCTTAAAATGAAAAAATTTTATTAAAAATAAAAACAAACGCATTTTAAATAAAAAGTGTCATCATACTTGTTGAAGCAATGGAAACATAAATTGAAAATTATTGTAAAAAAAAAAACGGGAAGATATACAAATACCCACACACACACACACATATGTATGTATATGTGCATATGTGTGTGAATACATTATAAATGTTTTTTTAAACTAAAATAATAAAAAAATTTATATAAACAACAACAAAAAGACTCAAATGAATTGTGCTCAGATTGCAGATGAAAATAACAGATGTCAACACAACAGTGCTTAACAAAATTGATGCTACAAAAGATAAAAGTTATTTTTTAAAACTTAATATAAGATTTTGAATAAATTTTATTAAATAACTTATGTTAGACACTGTAACTTAATAAAACAATTATTTCTATTTAGATGTTGACACATGATTACACTTTTGTTGTTATTATTTTTTATGGCTGCAGATGATTTCTTTTTTTGTGTTTCTATAAAGAAAATTATTTACTTAAACAAGAACAATAAGAACAACAAAAATGTCTACAAATTATTTTATTTAAATATGGTTTTTTTTCGAAAAATTCTATATCGTTTTTAATTCATTCATTATTCTGATCTGAATATAAAATTCATTTATTATTTTTGTATTTTTATTTAAAATTGAGTGTTTAGTTGGTGACTCTGTTCTTTTTGTGTTCTATAACAGTGCGTTGCATAAATTTATGTCTGTCTGTTTGTCTCTCTGTCTGTTCTATTCGTTTTGTTTTTCTCTGTGTCTTTGTAACAGGAAATGCTTTAATTTTATTTTTCTATTTAACCGACTTTGTTTTTCATTTAGCCGTCTTGTCATTACAATTTAATATATTTATTGTTGTTGTTGTAGTTGTTGTTATTTTATGTTATTGTAAATGTGCATTTATTATAATGATATAATAAAACAAAACAGCAACAACAACAACTATAATTGTTAATTGATTTTATTTAATTTAAACAATTCATGATAAATCAACAACTAAGTACAGACACACACCCGCCTTATTCTAGACATTCGATTGTAATCAATTTTGTTTTACAAAATGATTTTTCTATTTTCTTTTTTTCTTTTATTTTTTGTGCGACTCTAAATAAACATGATTAGAATTTTTTAATTAGAATGGAAAATTCTTTGTCACTTTTAACTTAAAAAAAATAATTATGGGGAAAAATGTATGGAAAATAGATTAATTTAACAAAAGGAAACATAATTTCGACTGGATTTTTAGGTGAAGTATAAATTTTTTACACCAGTATTTGATATTTTTGGAAACGTTAGAAGATTCTCAATTTTTTTAAGGAAAGAACAATTAAATGAAATTTGAAATTATTTTGAAAAATGAAATTAAGATTCAAAATTTTATAAAATCTAAACGAATCTCAATATTTATTTGAAAGTAGCAGAACCTGCAAACTACGTTTTGCAAAGAAAAGGCGTTGAAAGCCTTGAGCAAACATTAATGTTGTAAACGATGTAAATTGATTATAAGTAATTTTAATTCGCTTTGTATAGGGGGGGAGTACCCTTCCCCTTAGTCTTATTCCTCCTTTTGACCGGAAATCCTTGAGAAAGTGATTAGGGCTAAATTTGAGAACTTCTTAACAGGGCGATACCACTCCCCCTGGTCTTATCCGTTGGGAAAAAATTTAATAACTCTCGCTGTTACAGTTCTTCAGACATTCGATAAACAATATTTGCTTTATATAGAGGATAGCGATCCTCCTGGACCTATCGGAATTTTTTATTGCTTTTTACTTTTAGATATATTGACATCATTCTGTGAAAATTGAAAAATAGAGTCTATACGTTACATGCATATATACACATATACATACTTATATACATTTTACCTTATTTATATAGATTTTAATATCATGTATATAAACTTGTTAATCTGGAATCTGGAAACTTAAAAAATGCCCACCTTTTTGCACAAAAATTCCAAAAATCCCAAACGTTATAAATCTTGTTTGAAAAATTTGAGTATTATTCCTTAAATAATCGACCTGCCATTTTTAAGGCCGTCCGGCTGAAAACACTTTTTGGCTGTTTACTTTATATATGTCGCTATATAGTGAGTATAATATTAAAGATCATTCCAGCTCTGCAATTTAACAAAAATAATTCCAAAATATTCGAGCATTTTTGGAAGGGGCTAAACTAAATTCGGGGAAAAGATCTGTCAACTAAATATTTTCCTTCAATAAAGTTTAAACTCATTTCCGTTAAGATTTCTTTACAAAAAAATTATAAAATTCAGAACAAAAAAATCCCAAATATTCGATTTATTTTGAAAAGATCCAAATTTAGGTTAATATAACTTTTGAATGGCACTTTTACTCCCTTAAGTCTGTAAAATATCATTAAGATATCACTAACAGATCAAGAGATACTGAATTTTATTTCCAAAAAAATAATCCATTTGAAAATAATTCGGAACTCTCATGCTTGAGAAGGTCTAATTTGAAGGATTACTGACGAAACCCATGATAAAATAGGGGCTTTTACTTATCCAAATCAATTCGTAAATAAATCAGTTCTAAAAAGAAAAGGAATCGATTTGAACACACTGACATTACTTTAAAAAATTTAGAACGATTTTTTCTGGATCATGGGAACTGTGGTGTTCACGACCTATAGGTTTTTTCTTTAGACCTGTACTCTGGTCACAATTTTGGAGATATCACGAAGAAATCTGGCGTAAAAAAATCGCCGGTCCATTTGGTCATAGCTCTCACATAAATCACTTTAAACGGTTTTATTATATATTTAACCCAGTTCCAAATTTTATGACCATGGATCCAAAATTTCAAATAGCTTGTATATAAAGATCCAGTTATTATAATAATAATTATAATAATAATAATTATTATTATAATAACTGTGGAACGACAGGCTTAGATCTGATTAAAAATATAAGTGCAAGAATTCAGCGCCCTCGGGAGACACCTCAAAAACCATACCGCGCTAAATTCCATAATTGTACTAGGAACTGGGGACTTCGTTGAAATCGTTGAACATTTTTTTTCATATAAAATATTTCAATTAAAAAAAATTGCTCTGACATTTACTTTTAAAAAAAATTTATATCTTCAATAATAAAAATAAATGCAAAATAACAATAAATTTTAACCCCAAAAAAAAATCGTGGGAAATTTTGTCAATTTTAATAAAAATCATAATGAAAATAAAAAACTGAAATATCTGCTTTCATTATTTAATGACAGACGTTGCAACTGAAATTAATCACATGACAATGACATTCCTTAACTCGAATAATATTTGCCAATGATGCAGCATTTGCAACATCATTTCACAAGAAAATTTACATACAAAAAAAAGAGAGAAATAATAGAAAAAACTCATATCTTAAAAAAAATTGTTTTTGAAAGTTGAAATTATAATAATTTGATAAAAAAAAAATAATAAACTAATTTAAATGCTAAATGTTTTTTTTATGTAAAAAATTTTCAAATTTTTTTCTTTTGTAACGGTTAAAAAATAAATAATCATATAAATTATTAATAAATAAAAATAAATAAAATTGCTATATTCGTCAAAGCCGAATCTTCAACACCCTCCAACCCAAATTCTTCTGAAGCAAATACGTTATGTTTCACACATACACACTGACAAACGTATAAAATATAGAAACATTTAATGAGTCTTCAAATTAGTTAAATATTTGGCTATAACTTTTTTTCTACTGAACCGATTTGGATAATTTTTGGTTGATAATGAAGTACATGTAACTTAATATTATGAGAAAATTCATTCTAATTTGTCGTATTTTAATTGACAACTCTACGAATGTTCTTGGCTTGTACTTAGCAGTTGCTTCAGATATCGGTCTATATCTTTTAATATACTAAACCGATTTTGCTGATTTTAAATAGGCAACATCTCAAAACTATAGCAAATACTCAGGCCAAATTTCATTGAGCTCTGTCAATTATTGTGGGTGTGAGCGCGTTAACAACATGCAGACAGAAGGATCTAGCTAAATCGACTTAGATTTTCATTAGATGCGATACGTTTCCTTCTAAGCGTAACACGCGAAATGATAAAGTTAATCTACTTGTAATAGTGGAGGGTATAAATAGCAGTCATCTTGTCTTATTAGCAAATTCATAATAATCAAAATCTATTACATATAAATAAAAAAATAAATAAAAATATAAATAAAAAAAGTAAAATATTCAAATTATATTATTTTGATATTTCAATAATTTGAAAATTTATTGCTTTTTTTCTTTTTTACAAAAATATTTATATTTCTTTGACACGTAATAATAATTTTTGTTACAAATTCATTGTTAACAAGAGTCGAAAACGAGAAAAAAACGTTTGATGAAACTAAAAAATACAGAGTTTAGTGAACTTGTTTTTTTCTTTTTCTTCGTGCAACAGATTTCAATTTCTTTTACCTTTTTTTCTTCTTCTTCTTTCTTTTTCTGCTCAATCAACTATTTCCCATATTAATTCCAATGAAATTGAAAATAATATAAATATGTGAAGAAAGAAATAATGAAGAAATTATAGCAAATAAATAATAAATTTAAGACAGCATTGGGCACAGTGGGGTAGAATACAAAAAAAAAGTGATGGAAAACAGTTATCTTTAAATGTGGTTGTAGTTCAGGTCAGTCAAATATGATCGCTAATTAACGATTGTAAAATTGTATTAATTTGAAGCAAATTGGAATTATTTTATGATTATAAAATTCCGATGGGAATAAAACTATTTTTAAAAACAGAAAAGAGGTTTCTAAATTGCTCCCTTTCACTTTGAAATATTAAAATTAAGATTAAAATGTTGATACAATATCGATCGATTAATAAACTAAGAAATCTTTCAGAATATTATACATTTTTCGGAATAAAATCGATTTCATAGAAAAAATGTTTCGACAGAACACCACAGTCAGAAAGGAGATTTAAAAAATAATAATCTTGGGAATCAATAAAGAAATCGTTTCTGAATTAAGCCATTTTTAATATGATCATATAAGGATATATTGTGATCTACCAAAACATGAGTCATCTAACGGATTAAGAAAAATCCAACGTGGTAGTAACTGAGAAATAGGCCGTGGGTCCCTCTGAAAATTTATGGTATGTGTTTGTCTATATGAAGACAATCGTTGTCAAACCAAGAACCATACCTTCGTGTATCTTATAGTAATCCGATCGTGTAAAGGTGCTGAAACCTTTCTCTTGTAACAGTTTTATATTCGTTTTTAATAACTCACAATAAATTTATCGGAACCATCATATACGCTACAATACTTCAGCATAAATATTAGTCTGATCCGATAAAGATAAAGAACTAATTTTCGTATTTAACCAATTATTGGTATAATCATATCTAGCAAAATATTAATAATATAACGGAGCAAGTTAGGCGACAATATCTGAGGAATCAGGAATAAGACCAATTGAAAATTTAAAGTATGTTTTAATTCGTTTTGTTTACGTGGTAACGTAGATTATAATCAATTAAGCGGATCTATCCGACTTTTTAATATTCGTAACTGAAATACATGCCCGATCGAAAATGTGAAAACATGATCGTTCAAACTCCTTAGCATTGTCCATTTTCTGGAGTTTAATGTACGCACTTTTATTCAATTTTAATTGAAATTCTAAGGAACTTTTGGTTTACATTGACTTAGATTTTGGGGAACTGAAACTCCGGGGGTTTCAAGTTTTTTGAAATTGTACCGACATACTCAATATGCCGAATCCTGAATTGGACGTTGTTGGGTATTTAAAGGTTTTAAATGATAACAATCCTTCCAAACTTTATCATGGCTTTATCATGGTTAAATATTTCCAAATAGACAAAATAACCTTGAATTTCTGGATATTTCGATGAAATCAAAAAATCATTTTTTCACTATGGCTTTTGTCTTTTATTCATGTCATAATCAACGACTTTAAAATTATGGAATCAATCAAAATCATATGATTTCACGTAGAGCAAGACCAATGCGTATCAAAACGAATTATAAGTTTAAAATATTTCGTTAAGAGTGTTTCGAATGAATTCTTGACAAGGAACTATTCGCATTTCGCAGTCTGGTATATTTTTGGTGAAAATTCAAGTGATAAATTATTTTTAACGTTTTCAACAAAATCAGGATCCAGTTTTCTATTAGGGACTTGAAAGTTTTAAAGTGGTAATACCACGATTACTTATGAAATAAATCAAAATGATTAAAACTCTTAAAAGTTCAAAATTTCGCTCGCCACGTAAATTTTTTGAGGTCTCATAGCTTCGATATCGATATTTGAGTCTGTTGTTTAAATCCTATCAAAAGATCGAAAGTTATAGATTTATTTCCAAAATATATTGATTCTGGCCCATTGTTATCTGATTGGAAAACGCAAAAGTAAAGTAGAAAAAGGTTTTCAAATTAAGTTTTATTTTGACGTTGAGAAGGTAGTATTAGGGGCAGTCACAGTTTCCTGATAAAGGAAAGAAATCGCTAAAAAATTAAGTCTTCATTTCCAGAAGTGTAAAACAATTTACCTGAGAAGAAAACAAATTTGATACTCAAACAATTAAATTTATCTAAAATCAACTGATCTATTGAAAATTCGACTAATTTTAACTCTTAAGATAATAATGGACCCTAATCTTCGATAAGCTCTCTCTTTATAATTGTTTTATAACGGACAGACAAGAGACTTCAAACTGATTCGCGCAAGTTTTTTAATGTGTTATATATCCGTCCTTATTCCTCCTTATTTCACCAAATCTGATCACGTTGAAATCCCTTAAAAACAATTTTATTTCTTGAATTTCTTTTAAATCAATTAAGAATACAATGTTGTGATTTCCATAACAAAGTTGTAAGCCTGATTCCAACTTCTGTTGCATTTTCCTTATTAGTCCATTTCACTGAGATTTAATTTAATATTTTTTTTTCCAATAAACAGATTTTTCATTGAGATTTGTTTTTTTGGCTTGATTTCAATGTTTGATGGTATGAAGGTGGACTATAACTGGTTAGTTGTCTAACTGTTTAACTAGTTAACCGTCTTACAACCATCTGTCCCTTCTACTGGCTGCCAGTTTAACTCTTATTTCAGTTGCTGAAATAATAGTTGGCTCTGAATTCGTGTCTTCTGATTTTTTTTCCTCATAATCCTCCAAAAACAAACATTTGATTTTATTTTAACTCTTGTATTCCTTAGTTGCCGTTTTGTCATTTGTAGTAGTCACGTTTAAGTCATCAACAATTGTTGGTTGATGGGTTTTTTTTTATTGCTCTCTTTCTTCATCTCTCCCTCTCGCTCTCTCTCCCTCGTTGCCAAGTTAAAGTTAATTTATTTCAACATTTGTTAAGATTTTTTAAACATGATTTTATTATAAGTTTTGGAATTGAAAATTGAATTGAATTTTTCTAGGGAATTTCAATTTTTTTTTTTACAACAACAATCACTTAAGGCACAAGCAAGATCATCTTCATTTTGGGAGAGAAAAAACTATATTTTTGCGATGAAGAAAGAAAGAAATTCGTGCAAATGCGTATTTTTATTATTCATATTATTTTGGTGAAAAAATATTATTGAAATAATGAAAATTTGAGGAAGTAATCAAAATTGAGGATTCACATGAATTTTGAAATGATCTAGAAATATGATCAAGAACTTTTGAAATGAGAATCGAGAAGATCTCATATAAAAAATCTTTTCCAAATGAAACCAATTTTTCTACGATCATTTAAGGAGAACTGTTGATCGACCAGGACATGAGTCATCTCACGGAACAAGTAAGTTTTGGAGTAGAACTTCAACTTTAAAGTCTGATCTTTATATAGTCGCCCGAACCGAAAAGATCGAAATATCATCGATTAGAATAAATTGTTGTAACTTAAATAAAACTACTTTAATTCTTCACTTTTCGAAGACCATGACTTTGATTAAGATCACTTTCGAGGAAGATTTTAAACTCCGAATGTTTGAGATGGAGGATTATCGTGAATTTTAAGTGATCTAACAAACCAAAATCTTCCAACGATCTCACAACGAAGTGGAATTAAATTCCAAAAGAGTCTGTTTGTTAAAACTTAAGTCTCAACTTCGCTTCTTAATCATGTCTCTTTCATGTATAATTGATTAATAACCTTTAATTTTAGCTTTATTCTAAAAAAAGACTATTTTTAATAAATGATCTTTAATCGTTTTTCTCATTTAAATTCACTTTTAATTTCGTATATACATTTTTAAAAGGAGGTCCTCAGAAGTCATTTATGGTTGCAACAATTATTGCTACTATTGTTGCCAACAATGGCAACAATTATCATTTATCACTGTTAAACACAAGTTCCACAAAATGTTGTTTATTCCTAAAAAACAACAACAACAACTTTTATTTTATGCAGATTTTAGTCAAAAGAATGTCAACGTTTAAAACATTAAATTGAGCCGATTAAACATTTATTATTTGCCACACAACAACAGTAGTCACGACAACAACAAAGGAGCTCTAACTGTTGCTGCTGCTGTTGCTGTTGCTATTGTTGCAGCTCATGATTACATTTTATTCAAAAAAGGGAACATTAATGTCCTTTTTATGGAAAACGAATAAAACAACAACACAACGACGACTAACTAACAATCATTTGTTGTTGTTATTATTGCTTAATGACGTTGTAGTTGTTGCTGATGATAATGATGATGACGATGATGACTATAGCCTGACATTGTCGTATGCAATTTCATGCAAACATTCATCATGTTGTCGCGTTTAATGCCACCCAAAACGTTAATGTGGCCGCAGCTCTATAACAAGCAATAACAACAAACAGACTAATAAAGGTAACTCAAATAGACAGTCAGACAACCAGACAGTAAGAAAAACAGAGGAATAGAAAGACAGACGATTATACTTAAGTAAACAAGATACTAAACCAGGGGAATCAAATACTGGAAAAGAACACTGAGAGAAATTGGAGAATGAGAAATAAATAAATCCTTTAATTCGGCTTAGCTTGCTATAATGACGGAGATGCTACACAACATGATCTATTTAGTTTCATCGCTTCAAGCATGATTAACTTTAAACCCAGCTCAAGTACAAAATAGCTTTCTTCGGCATTAATAGTTTTCCAAGTATCTTTAGATTTTAAGAATGGTTCAAAAGGATCATAAGGACCTTCAGGATCGTCCTTATGATCTAAAGACAATTTCTTTTGATTATGATTACCAAAGATCACGTCCACAATTCAAAAAGTGAAGCGCCACACAAATGCAAAGAAAAAAAATCATAATACTTTCAATTCAAGATTTTAAAAAACAATACTCGTAGGGCCCTGGTTATCTGAAGACAATGTCTTCTTACTATGATCACCTATAATGATGTTCACAAAGGCTAGTTGTCGCATCAAGCAATAAAAACCCCCAGAAAAGTCCTGATACTTTCAAATCATGTGCTCTATGTAAAGAAATTTTCTTTAAATGTTTCAAAGATAAGCGGGTGATAGGGGGTTTAGGGGGATACCACTCCTCGGTGACCTTTCAGTAAATTTTGTAGTCTATAAAAATGTATTTCCAAAATTCGAGAGATTGACCTCTGTCAATTATTGTGGATAAGATCGTGCCACACAAAAAATTGGCCGAGGTCTAGCGTCAAACTATTTCCACCGTTATTTAACAGTACCGTTAGAACTTGTCCATTGAGAGAAAACCTGGTCAGTTAGGTGGAGTGCTACACATGAATTTTCTGAAGTCAAAAGTAGAAATCATTTTCAAAAGATCACCCAACACACTCGGTAGGAAATCGGTCCGGTTCACACAGTGCTCGACTATTTGGTAGAAAAAGTTAAAGCTAACGCAGGTTTAGAAACATACAAGACTCAAAAAGTTTCTGTCTAAAACTTAGGGGCCTAAACCAGAGTACAAAAATTGAAGTTAATTAAAAATAATATTCTTGGTGCTCGAGGAAATGTTGAAGTTTAGGAACCAATAGCAGCCAAATTTCCACATATTTTTGACCAGACTTGGCATCCTGTCATTATGGTTAACAAGCCCTCGAGTGATAGAAGAACAATAATGTGGTATTTAAATCGAGACAAATCCCTCAAACTGCCCGAAGCAAAGTTTGATGGAGAGATATTGGACTCTTGTTAAAAGAGAATTAAATAGCACAAAAAAATATGGTAGATTTTAACCTGTTCGAGCAAAGTACTATAAAAACGTTGGTGGCAGGATTGGCGAAAAGATATCAAAATTTCATCACAACTGATGATTAAACTATAACAATATTGTTGTTTTATTTAAATTTTGATAATAATTTCAAACTGTAAGTTTATTTTATTAACATTTATGTATGTTAAGAATTTTTTGATTTCACTATTTTTTTTTAATAAATTATTAAAGCTTCTTACACTTATCTTTACAAGTAAATGTGATCGTGTACGAGAGAAAGGAAATGGAAAATGGTGTCGTCATATTCAATAGTAAATTTATCATTAAAGTTTATTTCAACATGTTATCGCTTGTAATGTTGCAGCAAAATTGCAAAAAATGACTTCAACATGTTGTTTTATTTAAAAAAATTTCTATGATTTTTTTCTTTAAACATAATAATATACGAAGGTTATTCAAAAAATCTAGAGTCCTAACGAATGCTGATCAAAACTCATGTCTAAAGTTTCTTTCATCATTTTTATTAGCAAAATAATATAAATTTCTTTGTTGTCCTAAACATGTTTCTAAACAATGTTAGACTTATTTATTTATTTATTTATTTCTCCCTCGTATTTCTTTATGCCATAAATATTTGTAATCCCCCTCCAGCTGAAAGTTCTAAAAGTTTATATTACAATCGCGTGTCTTATTTCAAAAAAAACAACAAAAATATATTCACATAAAATGTCGGCTTAAGAATGAAGAGAATGAATTTTTTTCAATTGTTTGAAACAGAAAAAAATTCTATAAGAGAAACTTAAAACCAAGTGTTCATTTGTTCTTGTTTCTTATCATGTTTGTGGCAACAAAACAACAGAAAAAAGTGGAATAAATAAAAGATGATGGTGCATGATGGTGGTGGCAGTTACAATAATACAACATATTTTTTCCTTTTTTTTTAGGAAAATTCAAAAGCGTTGGTGTTGCAAGTAGCTTACACACAAAAAAAAGGGAACCAACCATTTTATAAATGTTCTTCTTATGTTCAAGAGCAGTTTGCATGTGCAACATGCAATATTTGTTCTTGCAACTGCTGATGATGGTGAAAAAAACGTTAGCAGGCGAATTACTTTGTGCCAATTTTCAAATGAAATTTTGTAGTTTGCGTTTTATTTGGAAAAGGAAAACAACAAAGAAATGGCGAAGAAAAAACTTAAAGGAAGCCATGGAGCAGTGACACTTCCTTTTTCTTCTTCTTCTGTTTCTAGATACTTTTTATTTTTGTACGTGTTGTTTTTTTACAACAACAAGAAAACTTTTGTTTTCTGTTAATTAAAATATTGTTGTTTTGTTTCTAAAGAATAATAGCAACAACAATATGTAATAGGAAAAGTACAAAAAAATAAAAATACGCCAACACCGACTACATAAGTACCCCAACAGCATTTCGTAGGCATGAACAATTGCTGAAGACCCCGTAGAACTTGAAGCTATGATTTGTACTGGCATATTGCATGCTTTTTTTTACTGTGATACACGTAGTAAAATGAAATTAGTGACATATGAGGTGGCTTTCGGATGTGGTAGTTATATCAGAGCTATGGAAAATTAGGGACAGACCCTCCTAAAATTTGGTAAATTTTCTGGATTCCATATTTTCACGATATTAATATTTTTGGTTAAAACACTTTAAAGTGAATTTTGGAAGTTGGTCCATATGGGAGCTATGGGCATTTATGGACCAATATTCTAGAAATTGAATCGAAAATTAAACCGAATACAAAATCAAGTGAATAAACAAAAATAATGTCTCACAAAATTGTATAGTTTCTCATATTTGAAAATGTTTAAACTGTCAGTCTTCAATATTTGTCATATTTTTGGCTATAACTTTTTTTCTAGTGCTCCGATTCTGAAGATATTTGAAAGTATTCATAGCTTCATTTGATGACACCATTTTAATTAAATTTATTTCCTTTTAATTGAAAAAAATATTAATTAATTGTGTTGACTTTGAGGTTAACCCAGATAACGATCTGTAACTTAATATCGGCCCATTTTGTTGGTTTTAAAATGATCTATTGTGAATAATAAATAGTGCCAAATTTCATAAACAT
>PYHX02000467.1:95038641-95090178 GCA_004302925.2 Cochliomyia hominivorax | reverse complement strand
TGTTATTGTTTAGCCACCGATTGCTTGTTTGATTTTAATCTTCACATGTCCAAGACTGTCTCCTCTGTGGCAAATGGAAAAATTAATGTTTTCTACAATCGATTTTATTTGATGGTCACACATTTATTTTGTTGGCTGTTGGATGCAACAAACATTTGCCAAATTTTGTTGTTGTTGTTTTTTATTTTTTTTATTTTTATTATTTATTATACAATAAAATTGTTTATTTGTTAAATATTTTGCATAAATGCAGGTTTTTTTAAACACAAAAATCTCTCCCTCTCCATCGCAATTGGCAATAGAAATTTTGCCAAAAATATTATAAAAATTTTCCTAAAATATTTGGTTACGAAAGTAAAAAAATTATAAATGCGGGTAATTTATTATGAAAATATTATAAATGTTTTAAAAAAATTATTTAATATTGATTTGAGAGTTTTTGGAAAATTTATTTATTTAAAAATTTATAAAAATTTAAATGTATTAAATAAATGTTTGAGAATTTAAAGATGTTTTTGTAGAATCATAAAATTTTTTATACAAATTTTGAAGAAGTGAAAATGTTTCATAAAAACATTTTGAAAGGGAAAATTTTCTATAAAAAATTGGGATGAAGGAAAAATTTCTATAAAAATTTTTGTTAAAAGAAAATTTTCTATAAAATTTCTGCTAAAAAGAAAAATTTTCTATAAAAATTTCTGATAAAAAGAAAATTTTCTATAAAAATTTCTGCTGAAGAGAAAATTTTCTATAAAAATTTCTGCTAAAGAGAAAATTTTCTATAAAAATTTCTGCTAAAGAGAAAATTTTCTATAAAAATTTCTGCTAAAGAGAAAATTTTCTATAAAAATTTTTGCTAAAGAGAAAATAATTTGGTTGAATTTTCTATAAAAATTTCTGCTAAAGAGAAAATTTTCTATAAAAATTTTTGCTAAAGAGAAAATTTTCTATTAAAAATTTTTGCTAAAGAGAAAATTTTCTATTAAAATTTTTGTTAAAGAGAAAATTTTCTATAAAAAATTCTGCTAAAGAGAATATTTCTATTAAAATTTTTGTTAAGGAGAAAATTTTCTATTAAAATTTTTGCTAAAGAGAAAATTTTCTATAAAAATTTCTGCTAAAGACAAAATTTTCTATTAAGATTTTTGTTAAAGAGAAAATTTTCTATTAAAATTTCTGCTAAAGAGAAAATTTTCTATTAAAATTTCTGCTAAAGAGAAAATTTTCTATAAAAAATTTTGTTGATGGGAAAAATTTTCTACAAAAAATTTGGTTGAAGGGAAAATTTTCCATAAAATATTTAATTGAAAGGAAACTTTTCTATAAAAAATTTAATTGAAGAGAAAATTTTCTATAAAAAATTTGGTTGAAGAGAAAATTTTCTATAACAAATTTGGTTGAAGAGAAATTTTCTATAAAAAATTTGGTTGAAAAGAAAAATTTTCAATATACATTTTTGTTGAAGAGAAATTTTTCTATAAAAATTTTATTGAAGAGAATTTCTGCAAAAATTTTGTTAAAGAGAAAATTTTCCTTAAAAGTTTGGTTGAAGAAAATATTTTGTAAAAATTCACTGAAAAGAAAACTTTCTATATAAATTTTTTAAAGAGAAAATGTTTTATGTTTCAATTTTTTTTTTACGTAAGAGGAAAATTTTTTGTAAAAATTTATTAAAGAGCAAATTTTGTCTAATAATTATTTAATACAATATTTTCCTCAACGAATAATTTAAGATAAAGTTTTCTATACGATTTTATTTAAGAGAATTTTTTCCTCTTAAAAAATATTTAAAAGAAAATTTACCACAAATATGTATTTAAGAGAAATTTTATTAAAACATTTGGACACATGTTATTTTGGAATTATAAAAAAAAAATCATACGAGTTTTCATTTTATCATTTATTTATTTTTATTAATTTAATTATTTCGAATCATTTTCTCTTTAATTTTTTATTTATTTTATGGAAAAATATCTTTTGAACTTGATCCAAATTTGTGTGATAATTATTTTATTTATGTTCTTTTGAACTTTTTATTCTCTTGAATTGCAGTTGTTTTTCATAAACAAATCATAATTATAATCTCAAGTTAAGAACAAATAAACAATATAATTTTAGATTCTTATAAAATTGTTTGTTTTATTTGTATCTTTAAGTGGTTTAAATTTTTCCCATAACAATTTAAGCGATTAAAAAATAACAATTCAACCTTCCATGAGAAATGAACATAAAAAGCAAATCAAAAATATTATGTTGGGCTATAACGAATCTTGGAGGCCCTCTAAGAGTTAATCTAAAAAGAACTCCGTAATAGTTTCAGAGATATGTGACAATATATATTTATATCGATTTCTTTTTATTGAATTTCAGATTTTCTTCAAATATAGTTTTATAACTGTTTTTCTTTCGACTAGATCGTGGGTAAATTATTGATCTGGATAACATAATACAAAGAGTTCAATGGGTCCTTTATACAAGTGTCTTTTAAACAAAACCCAGAGAGACATATTATGGGGTCTTCCATGATTTCTTTTCTTTGTTTTACATACTGAATGGCCAAAAGACGATACGCTACTTCTTGTGGTATAGAATTTTCAAAAGAATACAAATTTTGTTTATATTAAACAAATTTATAATAAAATGGATGATGCGAAAGCAAAATAAAAATAATGTTATCTCTTCTCATTAAATCACCAGCAAAAAGTAAAGATAATTAAAAAGAATAACGTCACAGAAATAAAGTAAATAATAAAATTATGAAATTAAATTTTTTATTAACGAAAATAAAAATAAAATTTTGTGGCAAAGATTTTTTTTTTTTTTTTTATTTATTTTGTTGAAAGGAAAATTTAGTATAAAAATTTTTCGATGATTTAAAAAAAATAATTAATACAAAATTTTCTGTAGTAAAGGATTTGAAAGGAAATTTTCACAAAAAAGCTCTCTTCAAGGAAATACTTTTCTAAGAAAAGAGAAACTGTTCTCTAAGAAGATTTTTAGAAAAATTCTTTAAAAAACTTTAATCTAAATTTTTATCATTCTATAAAAGAAAATTCTTTTTTAAGAAAAAATAATTTCATTTTTTCCTTAAAAAGATTTCAAGAAATTTGTTGAGAAAAATTTCCCTAAAAATAGTTTAATGGAGAATATTCTCTAAAGAGAGTTTTAAGAAAGAAATATATTTTAAAGTAATTTTCTCTTAAAGGAGTTCTTAGAGAAAATTATTTTTAAGAATGTTTTATGGGAATTTTTTTCTTAAAAATAGAGAGAAATTTCTCTTTACTCTAAATAAGTTCTAGGAGAAAGTTTTCTCTCAAGACGTTAAAATAGAAATTTTTCTCTAAATAATTTTAAGAGAAGATTTTCTTATTTTCTAAAAAATTTATATACAAATTTTAACAGAAAATATTTTCTTAAAAATTTAAGAGAAAAAATATTCAAGAGAAATTTTTCTTTAAAAAATTTCAAGGGAATTTTTTTTTTTTAATTTCTTTAGAAAATTTTTGAAAAAAAAATTTCCTATAAAATTTTAAAGAGAAAATTTTCTTTAAAAATATTAAACCAAAAATTGTATTTGAAAAAACTCTTTCTTAAGTGCAAAATTTTCTCTAAAAATAATTATCTAAAAGAGATTTTAGATATTTAAACGATTACACTCCTTTAATTATAATTTTAAATTCATTAATCATTAGAACTGAAATCATTAATAATTACTGATCGGAATATAATATTTCCATTGCATTTTTTTCTCTTTCGTTTTTATTTGAAAAGAAACCGATTACAACATTCATTCTCTCTTTGCTATTTAAAACATGTCACAAACGCTTACATAATGACAAGAAAGTCATCATCATTAACATCATGATCGTTGTTATCATTAATAATAAAAATAATATACGAATCGATCGCGCCTCTATTAAAAATTCATAAGACAATCAAGTACAGAAAAAAATGCATAAAGACGGAAGGAGAGTCCGAGAGACAGACAAACGTACTAAATAGATATAATCAATAAATACCACAGATGTACATGAAACGATCATAGAAATATAAATGAAATAAAATAAAATAAAATAAAATATAAAACGATCTTGGTTGGTGGTGACAAACTTAAAATATTAATAAGTTACCGGCCGGGGAACAGACCAGGCTTTCAATACTTCTTTTACCCTCTTTCTTGGCTTAATGTATGTAATTTTTCTGTTTTTTATTTTTATTTTTTTAACGAGCTCATGAAACTCTTTCGTTTTAAATTTATTTTAAACTCATAAATAGTTACAATGTTGTTGTTATTTATCCTTTAAATTAATGGTCTGTCATCATTATGATCAAAGACTAAAGGAGGATCACTAGAAGAAGAAAAAGAAGGAATAATCGTTTAAGAACATTTCTGTACGTTGAAGTTCAAGCTTTTAAGTGAATTAATGAATGAATGAATGAATAAATGACTTGAAATACAATAAGATCGTTTCTTAACTCGATTCTCAAGTTTAAAAAAGCCAAATGGTTAAATGTCCGTCTGCCGATCTGCCAAGAAGGGTTGTTAACAAAGTAACTTGTATTGACGTGTATTAAATTTTTTTCTCATTTTCTGTTTCTATATAAAATAACGATCAGTTCTTTGTATTTTTTTGTTCATTCTGTGGCATGATCGTGATTAAATTGAATGAACACAAATATTTCATTTCAAATTCATGTACTCGGTGAGACTCTTTTTTTTATTTTTAACTTGTAGTCACTTTTATTTTATATTCGATTCGTATTACTAGTCAATACGAGTCAAATGAGTGTAGGGAGAGCTACATAAAATTTTTGTTGTTGGTATGATCGATTGAATGATCGTACATACGAACTCATAAATACGCGACTCGTTAATTTACGTGTTTTTCTTAATGAATGGCACGTGACTTTTGATTTTGTGGAGAATTTTTTTTATATCCCAAAAAAAAAGCGAAAAATACATGCCGGCATTTTCTGTATCCAACAACAAAAATAAAAAAATTCATGGTCACTTTTATTATTGATTTATTGTTCGTACTGAAAGTCAGTCAATTTTCTAGAATTTTTATTAAGGAACAAAATTTTTGTATTCGGTTTAACTGGGTTCAGGGAAGTTTATCCAAAATAATAAATTGTTAAGGATTAAGATGAAAAACTTAAAAACTGTTTTTAAGAGATTTTAAATTGAAATACAATTTTTGGAAAGAAATTTGTAAGAAGTTAATTAAACATTTTCTGAAGGAAATTTTTAAGTTGATATTCCGAAATTCTGCAATAACAATTTGAAGAATAATTTTTAGAAAAATGTCTTTCAAAAGAAAATATCCTTTTTGGAAACAAATTTTTCTTTAATTAATTTCAGGAGAAAATGTTCTCTTTAATCAATTTTTAGAGATAATTTTCTCTTAAATTAGTTTTTAGAAAAAAATTCTCTTAAAACAGTTTTTAGAGACAATTTTCTTTTAAATCAGTGTTAGAGAATTTTCTCTTAAATCAGTTTAAAAATAAAATTTTCTCTTAACTCAGTTTTAAGAGAAATTTTTCACAAAAAAACTGTTTTTATTAGTTTAAAAAAAAACTGATTTAAGAGATTTAAGAGAAAAAATCAGTTTTTAGAGAAAATTTTCTCTTAAATCAACTTTAAAAAATGTTTCTCCTAAATTCATTTTTAATAGAAAATGTTTTCTTAAATCCGATTTTATAGAAAATGTTTTTCTCAGTTTTTGAAAAAGTTTTACTTAATTTTTGGGAAAAATTTTTTTTTTTTTTTTTTTTTTTTTTGTAGAAAAATTTCTCTTAAATTAATTTTTAGAAAGGATTTGTTCTTAAATGATTTTTAAATTTTAAAAAAAATTTTAAATGAATTTTTAGAATAAAACTTTCGCTTAAATCAATTTCTCTTAAATTTCTGACAAATGAATTATTGAAAAAAAATTATCTTTAGTGATTTTTTAGGAGAAAACTTTCTCTTAAGTAAACTTTTGAGAAAAAAAAAAAAAAAAAAAAAAAAAAAAACAATTTTTACATTTTTTTTAATTTTTAGATTTTACAGATTTAAAAAAAAATCTTCTTAACTGATTTTTGCAAGAAAAAAACTTTTTAACTAAATTTTGTAAAAATTATTTAGAGAAAAGTTTTTCTTTAACATATTTTTCTCTTTAAATTTTGTTCTGTCGAAAACTTTTAACTTTATTTTTATAAAAATCACAAAATTATTTTTCTTTTGCAATTTATTAACTGAATTTTGTTAATTGCAGCTTGATTATTTTAATTCATTTTCTATAATAAACATTCTTTTTCAGTATTTTTTTGCACATTAACTGGGTTAAATAAACAAAAATAAACAATTATTTTCATTAACAAAAAACAATAATTATCAATAACATCATTATGATCATCATAATGATAAATGATCATCACGAGTGTTTATTTTTTTTTTACTTCAGCACTCTTGAGTCGAGTCACATGTATATCGTCAAATCTAAAATTTCGCATAAATTAATAATATCGATAACATTCATTCACTTTTTTTAATTTCACACTTAAAAACAACAATTGTTTATAATTAATAATTTATTTGTTTTCATTTTTTGTTTATAAATATATTTTTTGTTCATATAAACAACAACAAAATTGATTCATATTAACTTACAACTTTTTTCGTTCATATTTATTTGGTGTTCAGTTATTATACCCTACACCAACACAAGTAATGAAGAGAGTATATTTACTTTGTCATTATGTGTGTAACGATTAGATGGAAACATCTCAGACCTCATAGTGTACATATATGTAAATTATATATGAAATTTGACACGTGACACGGCCCTAGGATGATGCCTATATGAAATTGTCGGTGATGGGTTCATAATTTCAACTTAATGTTTTGGTTTCATAAAAGCCCTGAATATAAAGTGATTTTAACAAAATGTGCCATAAATAAGTCGAATAATGTTCCAACATGATGTGCTAAATTACACGAGAATCAGTCCGTTTTTTCTCATAGGTTCCATGCAACCGCCTTAATAATATCACTTTGAAGGGTTTAAATCTCGTGTATACATTGTGAAAAAAATGTTCATTAAGATAAATATAAGAAGTTTCGCGAGGGAGCGTACAAAAATTTCACTAGCTCCCGTATTATCCCCCCCTCTAAAAAAAGTCCTTTTAGAACCCACAAATCTTAGATAAATATTAGAACCATAATATGTCGCACTTTTAACTACAAATTAGAAAATATATTTATACGAGGGTCGTTAATTTTTAATTAATTTTTGGTAACAACCGTTAAGTAGGTTATTAAGTAGTCGGACTTGACCGACTATAACTTTTACTCTTGTTTATTTTTTGGTTTAATTCGGTTTAATATTTTTCAATTCATTTTCGGTTTTCTCAAGGCGTTTCCGTGACTTTAACTTTAAATTAAATTTTTTTGTTGTGATTTTGCTGTTTTTTTTTTTGTGGATTGAAAAATATTTGCAATTATTTTTATTTTTTGTGTTCAATTTTCAGTTAATAATTTTATTATTTATTATTCGAAAAAAAAACTGGCGCATATTTTCCAACTCAACTCAATTTAATTGAATTCAACTCTATTTGTGCCTCCTTAAAATTTTACAACTGTTTTTCGTTTTTATTATTTTGCAAAATTAATTGAAATGGATTTTCAATATTTTATTAGCGGTTTTTGCGTTTTTTTTCCTTTTTTATTTTATTTTTTTCTCAATTAACTAAATTAATTATAATTACGAAAAAAATTCTTTAATAATTTTTTTTTCATTTAACGTTATTTTCTAGTTTTTATAGCAACTAAAAGCAAAAAAAAAAATCAAATATACTTTTAGATAAAAATATTAACGGTTTTATTGACGTAAATAAAATAAATTGAATATTAAGGAAGTTCACAGATTAAAAAAAGAAAGAAAATGGAATAAGTAAAAATGTTAATTCAAAATTTTTGAAATTTTTTTATAAATTCAGTTCGCTAAATAAAGTTTCTTTCTATAATTTAACTGTTTGTTTTTCCACATAACACTTTCATAATTACTTTTTGGCAATAATTTAAAGAGTGAGATAGAAAAGTTCTTGACATAAATATTTATTAATAACAACGAAACCACTTAACTTGCAAATATAAATTTTTTAATTTGATTAAAATTATTGTTACAATTTACAAAAAAAAAGAAGTACTTTTAATCACTATTGATGAAATTTTGAACCTTTTTCGGAATAGCTTGACATACCAAGGACTATTTGGGACTTTTTAACTAATTTTGAGTCCTTTTTTAAAAACTCCTTTGAACATTAGTAAAATAATTTGTTTGACCAGGAAGTTGCGATAAATCTCGTCATTCATTAAACAACACGATTTTTTTTAGAAAACGTGAATTCAATATTCATGCTCTATTTTTGGCCTCAAAATTTTTTTGCAGCTTTCCTGTCAGCAACTTTTTGAGACTTGAATGTTTTTAAATCCGCATTTAAAGCAAACATTTTTTCTCTTAAAAGGAAAAATCTAAGAGAGTTAAAACTTTATCTCTTATAAAACTTTTTTAATAACTCTTTTTCTCTGAGCATTTGCTTTAATAAATTTATAAGAGAATATTTTTTGAAGAGACATTTTTTTAAAAGAATTTTTAAGAAAAATTTTAATAAGAAAAAAAGATTTTTATAATTTTTTTGCTGAAAGATTTGTTTCTATAAATTTCTTCTAAAACTTCTTACTGTTTTAATAAAGAGAAAATTTAATTTAAAAGAAAAGAAACTTTACTCTTTTTTAAGAACATTTTACTTTAAATTTCTCTCTCTCTTAAATCTCTTTACAAAAATTAAAAAAGAATCTTCAAAAATACGATTATAAAATAAGATTTCCGGTAGATGTTTCTAGTAAATAGTCTTTTTAGAGAAAATTTTCTCTTAAAGATTTTTAGAGAATATTCTCTTTTAAACAGAGACAATGTTCTTTCGAGTTTTTTTCTTAGAAAAAATAATTTCAATAAAATTAATTCTAAGAAAGAATATTCGACATATTTTATCTTTTTAGAAAAAAAATTATAGAAAAATCTATTTATGGGAAAAAAAGTTCAGAGATTCTGTAAAATCTCTAAGAAGAATTTTTTCTCCAGAAATTTATTATATTGAGAAGATTTCTCTTTTAAGAGAATATTTGTAAATGTTATGTAAGAAAAAATAAACAATTTCCTCTGTAAAGAGAATTTTTTGTAAGGATTTTCTATTAAGAATGCAAAACTGTTTTCTCTTCTTTGACTGTGATTACTTTATTTAAAAAATGGTTGTTTGTGTCTCTTAATTAAAAGTCTTTAATTAAAATTTATTCAATTGCATGTGTCAATAAAGTGTTTTTCTATTAAAAATATTTCTTTACGTTTGTTTATGCACAATGGGTGTAAATTAATCAACAAGAATTTATAACCATAAGATCTAATAAAATCAACCTACAGGCCTATAAAAAAGCTTAAATTATTACGTTTCTAAATGTTAAAAAGTGCAAAACGTGAAAAATACAAAAAATTAATAATAAAATCAATTTAATCACGTTGAACAATTATTTAATATAATTTTCTAAAGACAAAATAATAAAAAGTGGTTGGTATTTGAAAAAATAATAAAAAAATTAATTTATTAAAAAAATCTACAAAATAAATTTTAAAAAAAGTGTCAATTTTACAAGCTGAGGAAAAAATTAATGAAATTTTTTGTCAAATTAAAGAAAATTTATTGAAATGATGAAAAAGGGACATTTTGTTATAACCACCAAAAATCTCTGTATTTTATTGTTATTTTCGCCAATTAAAAGATTATAAAGTCACATAAAATTCTAATTAAAATAATCTCTAAAACTTTTGTTAGTAATGGAAAAAGGTAGAAATTTTTTAATTACTAGCAAAACATTGCCAAACCTCACATGACATTAATGGGGTTAAAAATCCCATTTTAACGCGCATTTTTCCTTTCCTTTTCAAAAGTGTCAAGTTTGCAAATTAAGATTGAAAAATGAACAATAAAACCACTAACATGGGATCAGGGCATTCAAATCGTAATGACATAAAACGGCGACTGGTTACTTTTTTTTACCCGCAGCTGATTTAACTGATGAATAATTATTTGTTTTTCCCCGTTTAGAGTGTGAAGGCGTCGTTTTCTCATCATAATGGATGAGATATATGAGTGACAGACCAGTCATAGTCACCATCACCGTCAATGTCAGTTAGTGTATAGTAATCTAATCATATCATGCTCATGTGTTATTTATTAAATTTAATTGACAATGGAAAAAATACTGCCTTCAACTACATACTTTTATACCCTACAATACCTCATGGACATGTAGTTGAAGTGTTTGTCTAAAGGACAACTGTTTTAAGCTTTCTAGATTCTGATTATTGGCAAACAGAATGTTCATGTGGAAAAAATATATTTTTGTATGAATATCACATGATGAAGGGATATATAGGAAATTAGCAAAGTTCCATACCACTATATTACACATAGAGGGCGTTGTTTAAGGCAAAAATAGATACGTAATTATTAGATAGATGAAACTTAAAATATGGTAATGAGCAAAGTAATTGAGATAAAGCTGAAGAATAAAAACCGACAGAGAGCTTGGCAGAGGCCCTATGCTTTCCTAAGCTACACAGGGGAAGTACATATGTATATAAACTACTATAAAAAGTTAGATTATTATGAGTTTAGTCAAATGTGTGCAAAGTACCTTAAAGTATACCGATCAACTTAGAATTACTTTCTGAATCGATTTTCATCCGTTGTCTTCGAACTATATGTCGCAGTTATGGAGATATCTTAGTGAAATTTCATATAGATGATACCTTTTTAAGATCAAAGTATATCGCGAATCCTACATTGACTTTTGGACACGATTTAACGTTTTTTCGCTCATTGACGATTCGGATGGCTGTTTGTCTTTCTTTGACATTCGCAAACACTATGAAGGTTATATTTTTAGAGATATCATAATGAAATTTGGTGTAGGTGATTTTTGATAAGGTCATGGACAAATCTTATTAAAATTTGATTAACTCTTAATGACTTTCTGAGTTGATTTGACGATTTCCATCTGCTTGTCTGTCTGTTATTGTCACTTTGCGAACGCTCTATTGGTCGAAATTTCCGTAACATCATAATAAAATTTGGATTCAATTGAAATCCAAATCGTCCCACTGCTCTCATAGACATTTTATTAAGCGATTTTTAAGGTCGAGAAAAAATCCTATTGAAATTTTGATTGTGGCTCCAATGTTGAAGGTGCTCCTATACAAATGTCTTCCTGGAATAGGGGTTTAAGCTCATAAATCTCATAAATAAATATATGAAATCCAAATCAGTTCGGTACGGACCCACTTTCGAAACTAACGTAATTAAAGTGGGTCGAAAAAATGGTATTGTGGTATTTCACATATTTAAGATATACACGACCGATAAAACTTTATCGAGGAACGGTCCATAATTTCATATAGCCCTCCATATATACCTCCTACTTCCAAAAATTAAGACATGTTTCCCTACATGTGAATCACAAAAAAATATTTTAAATAAGGTCAAACTACCAGAATCGGTTAATAATTTTTCTTCCTTTTATCATGGTGTAGAACATTATTTAGTCGGTATTAATTCACTCTGACATATTTTTTGTTTAGAACATTAATCAAGGGTTGTTAACTTGATGGACAATAGGAAATAATTGAGGGTGTAAAAGTTGTTGTTGTTGTTGTTGTTGGTATTAGACCACAAGGTGGGAAAAGTTGTTAAGACAAATAAATTAAAATCAGGGGAGTGTTTTTGCTAACCTTTTTGCTTCCATTTTTAAATGACCCCAACAACAATAGACTCATTTAGATCAAAACAATTTTCTCATTAACAAATAAGAAATCGTCAGACAAGGGACGGAGTTTTGATTTATTTGAATGGATTTAGCTTCTCTTTAGTTTTTCACTTTATTTCATTTATACAACCAATACGATTAGAAAAGCCTTCACAGTCATATAAACAGAGTCACACATTCCAAATGTTATTTAAAACAGACATTTCTTTTAATCGTTATCTTTACGTTTTCATTGTTTTTCTGTATTTTGTATCGAAAATTGTGCGATAAAAACAATTAAATTTCAAATATTTAATGTTCATTTGATGCAACGTGAAATGCATTTGAAATCTAAAAATAAAAATCAATAAAGCGAAAATGAACAACAAAAAAAAAAAACGACATTAAATAAAAACACTTTTGAGTTTAAAAAGTTAAATTTTGTTAAAAATAAAATAAAATAAATTATAAATTAACGTTAAAAATCGTTAAACCGATAAATACAATTTCAAATTGTCGCCACATGTGACTTCCGTTAAACGCAAAACAAAAAAAAAACACATTTCACTTTTACTTTAAATTACAAAGAAAACGAAGAGAGAACGAGGAGGGAGACAGAAAGTGAAAAAATTAATTAAAGTTTAATTTAAAATAGAAAACTGTAAAGAATTTATAATTTCAGAATTAACTTCTATTTCTTCCGATATAATTAATAAATGTTACACAAACATCAAATGAAGTTTTAATTCAGAATGAGGAAAGAAATAATGAATAATTATTTTTACTTTCAAATGAAATTTAATTTTAAGAGTGTTGCCAGATGTCAAACATTTATTTGGAAAAATTATCTTTATAGAAATTATTGATCATTAAATTCAAGAACTATATTTTCAGAATTAATATTTTTCTCACAATCAAGCGATCTTCTGTAGTATACCATTCTAATGAAATTTTATTTTAAGAGAGTTGCCAGATGTCGACATTTATAGAATATTTTAGAAAATTTATCTTAAAGCTCATTTTCGAAAACTTCTCTTTTTATACAAAATTTTATAATTTTTTCTCACATTTAAGCGATTTATTTTCTAAAATTTTCATATTTAAGTGATTTTTTTTTTCGTTATCTAAAGACGTTTTGAAAATTTTTATATTTGTTCTGAGTTATGATTGTAGAGTTGCCAGATGTCTGAGATTAATTGTTAAAAGTTTTCATATAAGGCTTTTTGGACATTATTTTCAAGAGCTGAATTTTTGTAATAAATATTTAAATTATTGAACTAATGTTTATCACATTTTATTTAAGCGATTTTTTTAAATGTTCAATTTTAGTGATTTTTTAAGGTTTAGAAAAATATTTATTTCTGCATTTTTAGCGATTTCATGGATTCCCAATAAAGTTATAGCATTTTGAAAAAATTTTCCACTTATAGAATTCATTTTTGATATTTCACACTTTTCTCAAATTTTAGCGATTATTATGTTATTTACATTTAAAAAAAAAAAAAATTTAAGTCCAGATCTGTTTTTCACATTTCGGCAATTTTTCAATATTTAAATGAGTTGTTTACTTTTGATTTTTTCTCACTCTTTTGCGGTTTCATTGAGTTCCAGTAAAATCACATTTTAGCGATTTTTTTTTAAATTTTTGCGATTTTATCCCATTATTTCATAAGATTTCATTTTTAGGGTTATAAAACGAAATTAAGCAACAATTATTGTGTGTTTAATCAATTGATTTTTTAAAATTTTCATATAATTTTTCTCTTTAATTTCCCCCAGAGTTTTTGTTGATATCGCTATAAATCCATCTCCTGTCATATTTATTAACTAGACAATCACAATCACAATCATTTCTGTCATTAAAAACTTTAATTTCCCTTTCACTTAATTTTAAACTTTCGTTAAGTTTAGTGTTACAAATTATTGCTTAAATTCCTGAATTATGTATATAATCCCTTATTTCACCCTTTTCCTCTGTAATATGAATAAATTCCTTTCCACGTTTCAGCCTTTAAGGATTTTTCACTTTTATTGTGTTTCTATTTCTATTTATTTTCTTTTCACTTTTTTCTGAATTTTAATTTAAATTCTTTTGTTTATTTTTGTTGTCTACAACAAAACAAAAGTAACTTTTACACTTCGCAAGGGAATTATTGTGGCAATTTTGGCTTTTGGCCAAAAATAGTCAAAAAAGGGGGACAAAATAAATGAGAAAGCAAAAGTTACATACAACTAACAACACTTTTTTCAAACTTTTTTTGATTGCCTATTGGAATTTTTTTCTAAATTGTCTTTTTATAAAAAAAAATTGAAAAAATGTTTATTTTATAGGATTTTTTTATTTCTCAAAAATAAATTTTATTGTCTTTTTAGAGAAAATGTTCCTTTTTTTGGAAAAATTTCCCCCAAAGATTCTCTGTTTAAAAAAAATTCTCTTTTTAGAGAAAATTCTCTCTCAAAAATTCTCTTTTTATGGAAAATTCTCTCTCAAAAATTCTCTTTTTATGGAAAATTTTCTCTCAAAAATTCTCTTTTTAGAGAAAATTTTTTCTCAAAAATTCTCTTTTAAGAGAAAATTTTTCTCTCAAAAATTCTATTTTTAGAGAAAATTTTTCTCTCGAAAATTCTATTTTTAGAGAAAATTTTTCTCTCAAAAATTCTCTTTTTAGAGAAAATTTTTCTCTCAAAAATTCTCTTTTTAGAGAAAATTTTTCTCTCAAAAATTCTCTTTTTAGAGAAAATTTTCTCTCAATAATTCTATTTTTAGAGAAAATTTTTCTCTCAAAAATTCTCTTTTTAGAGAAATTTCTCTTTTTAGAGAAATTTATCTTTTTAGAGAAAATTCCTTTTTAAGAGAATACATTCTCTTGGAAATACTCTTTAAAAAAATATTGTAAAGATTTTTTTCAATATTTATTTTGTACAGAAATGTTTCTTAATTTCTTAATTAATTAATTTTTGTTAAGTTTTCATTTATGTCTGTTTATAGATTTTTTTCTACAAATTCTCTTTATCTTAAATTTCGAAGACATTTTTATTTTAGGAGATCATTTTCTTAAAGTTTCTTTTTAGATAAAATTTCTCTTGAATTTTCTGTTTAGAGAAAATGTCTCTTTCAATTTTTTATATTAATTTTTTTAGAGAAATTTTATGTTAAATTGTTTATTAAGAGAAATTTCTCTTACATTTTCTTTTTAGAGTTAAATTTTCTTAATTTTTCTCTTAAGAAGAAAATTTTTCTTAAATTTCCGTTTTAGATAAAATTTCTCTTAAGTGTATTTTTTCCAACTGGGACCAAATTGTTTCGATTATATTCTGTAGCTTTTACTGATAAAAAAACCAACCCAACTTCACCAAGAAAGTTAAGTAAAGAACTCGTTCAAATGCCAGTATTTTTCTCATGCCTTTTGGGACCTTTAAAATCATTAAAATTCCTGATTCGTAACAAAATCAAAGAAATAAAAATCAGCTATAAATTTTAAATAAACCTTAAACTCTTTTCATGCATTAAAGTATTTTTAAATCTGTTGCTAAGAGAAAAAACTACCAAAAATTAATTTTTAAATTCTCTTTAATAAATTTTTTAAGAGAATTTAGTGATTTGTGTTCAAAATCACATGGACAATTATATATTTTTTAATCTGCCCCTAACTAATTTTTAATAATACCGGAAAATATCGGATTCATTAAGAAATAAAAGTAATCATTTTTCAAAAAGTCTGTGATAAAAACTGGAAAAAATATGAAAAATATTTGCCAAAATGCTGCCATAAATATCGACTGGAATTCATATTTAAGGCAACGGGAAATTTGAAAAATATATCGAACAAATAATAATAAAAAATATGGACGAACTGATAAAATGAAAAATCGAACATTTAATCATTATCATCAAAAACAACAACAGCAACAGCAGCAGATTTTCATAACATATTTTTCTTAATTTTGTTGTTATGTTTTTCCTTAAAAAATCAACAACAAAATATTTGCAAATAAACGGGAAATTCAAGCGGATTATTAAAATGCCACAAAATGCTACAACAAAATTATCATCATCATCAACATCATGTTACTTGCCACCACCAATACTAACACCAGCAACAGCGACGGCCACAACAACACCAAACCATCATCAACAATTTTAGCGTTTTTTTTTTCGTTTTTAAATCCTCGAAACAAAGAAAAAAAGTAAAATAACAAATATGAATCTCTAACTTCAAATGTTTACGGAAAACTTTAAGATCGTGCCACAACTGACAAAAACAACAACAACGACAGCAACTGAGTAAAAAAACCAGCCATGAATTTATTATTTAACATTCAACTTGCACTTGAATTTTGTTGAAGTAAAAAGAGGAAAAAATAAGAAACGAAGAGACCCAAAGAAAAATATCAATATTTAAAAATAAAAATATTCACTTTTGGTTTATCGAAAAAAATTTATATGTGATTTTTTTATTAACCCTTTAAAGGCGAAAAAAATTAAAAAGCAGATTAATTTTTCTTTCAAGAAATTTGTTTTTAAGTGAAATTGTTTTGAAAAGAAATTTGTAACGAGAATTTCTCTTTTTAGAGATAATTTTTTACAAAATTCTCTTTTAAGACAGAATTTGCCACAAAATTCTCTTTTAAGAAAGAAGTTTTGACAAAATTCTCTTTTTTAGAGCGAAATTTTAAAAAGATTTGACTAAATTGTCTTTTAAGAAAAAAAGCAAAATTACTTTTTAAGAAACAATTTTCACTCACTTTTCTTTAAAGACAGAATTTTTTATAAATTCTTTTCTATGAAAAATTTAGTAAAATTTTATTCTTAAAAAGAATTTTTAATGAATTCTACTTTATATTAGATTTTTTTCCAAGTTACATTCCCTTGAAAAGTTTTAGCTGAACTCCCTTTTAAGCGGGTTTTATTTATTCTTTAAGAGAGAATTTTTGTTAAGGGAGAATTTTATTCAAATACTCTTTCTATAAAGAATTTTTGGTAAATATTTTTTTAAGATCGGATTTTGACTAAATTCATGCTTAGGAAAAGAGCTGGCAGAAAGTAATTTCATCATTTTATGTTTGTTTATATGAGAAGTGTTCATAATTCCATAATTCTGGCTTCCAAGCCAGACTGAACTAATTTTCAAAAATTAAGGGTGTAATAAGTAAAGGCGCACATTTGCGGCTGTATGTCGAGCTCTGGTTTTTAAATTTTTTTTGCTAAATTCACCATTAAGAGAAATTTATCACTTAGTTTTCTATTTAAAGAAAATATAAGAGAATTCTTTATATTCTCTTTTTAAAGAAAATTATTTAAGATTTTTTTTGTAGAAATTCTCTATACCACGTAGAGAATTTCATTAAAATTCGCTTTGGGAGAGACAAAAATATATATTTTTTAGTAGAAAATTATTTAAAATTTGAAATAAATTCTCGCTTAAGAGGAAATTGAATAATAAATAACAAATTTTCTTTTTGAAAAAATTTTCATAAACTATTTAATTGTCTTTATAGAAAAAAAATTTCTCAAAACTCTTTAAGGAAAAAATTCAAGTTTTATGAAAACTTTTCTTTAAATTTTCTCTTTATAAAAAATTGTCAACAAATTCTCTTTTCATAGAAAATTTTTCTTAAATTATCTTTTTGTGGAAATTTTCTCTAAAGTCTCTTTTTAGAAAATATTTCTCAAAAATTCTCTTTCTAAAAAGAATTTTCTCAAATTTCTCATTCTAGAGAAATTTTTTCTCAAAATTCTCTTTCTAAAGAAATTTATCTCGAAATTCTCTTTGAAACAAAAAATTTCTCGAAATTCTCTTTTTAGAATTTTTTTTTCAAAATTCTCTTTCTAGAAAAAATTTTCTCTAAAATCTCCTTTTAGGGAAAATTTTCTCAAAATCCTTTTAGAGAACATTTACTGGATTTTTTTTTTATAGAGATAGAATTTTCTCAAAATAATCTTTTTATGGAAAGTTTTATTTAAATTATTATCTTTTTGTACCAAATATTTCTCCAAGTAACTGTTTCTCCCTTCGAGTGTTAAAGAAATTTCCCAACTTTTTAAGTTAAGAGTTAAAGCGTTTTTGCATTATTTTGTTTTTTTGTTAAAAAAAGTTAAATCTTTTTTCCTTTTATCGCTTTTTTAATAATTTTCCTAATATTTGTTTATTTATCTACATTTATTATATATTTTTTGCGGTAAACACATTTATTTTAACGGAAGTTTGTCAGATTATGTAAATTTTCAGTTAAAATCGTTTGTATTTTGAAAAATATTTTTATTGCATTTTTATTTTTATTTAAATTTAGTTCATTCAGCTTAAAAAAGATTTAAAACTTTAAGTTGAGGTTTTTTGAATAAAAAAATTAAAATTTAACTTTGCTACCGTATTTTGAAAGAGAAATATTGGTTTCTGGTTCCATGACGTTTAAAAGGGGAGTTTTTGGATTTAGTTACACCATAAAAGACAGGGGTGTGAAAATATTTTTAATTTTTATTTATTTTTTCTTTATTTAACACCTTAATTTTTTATTTATTTATTATTATTACTTTTTTTTGAATTATGAAATATTTTAAAAGTTACAAACTGAGATTTATTGTTGTTTTAAATTTACAGTGGCTAAAATGATGTTTTAAATCATAATGGAATTTTTAAAAATTATGTTAATTATTATTGTTTTATAATGTTTTTTTGTTTGTTTTAATTTATTCCATTTTGCTTTTAAATTAAATTTTCTTTTGCAAAACAAACACATGTTTTCGAGGATGTTTAACAGACAGGAAATGAAAACAGTGTGCAAAATATATTAAAATTTTATTTAAAAAAAAGAAAGAAAAACTTTCAAATATTGTTTATTATTTATTCCAAGTTAAATGTTTTTCCATTAGTTTAATTTTAACACAAATAAATCACAAAAATTGTGCTAAATTTTAAATGCAAATTTTATTTAAAATTCATAATGTTTATGAAAAATGAATAATTTGTTTTCAAAAATGTATTTTTAAAAGAAAAAAATGTAAAATTTATTTCTAAGAAAATTTTCTAAAAACTATTTTCATAGAGAAAATTATCTACAGCTTCTCTTTGCAGAGAAACATTTTTTTTAATATTCTCTCTAAAGAAATTTTTCCAAAAGCAATTCCTTCTTTAGAAAAAAATTCTTAAAATTCTTCTTTTAAGATAATTTTTTTAAAATTTTAAAAGTTAAGAGAACATGTTCTAGAAATGTCTATTGAAATATACTTTTCTAAAGCTTCTCTTAAGGAACAATGTTTTAAAAATGTCTACTATGAAAATTTGCTAAAAATGTCTCTTAAAAGAAAATTTGCTCAAAATTTCTCTTAAGAGAAAATTTGCTCAAAATTTCTCTTAAGAGAAAATTTGCTCAAAATTTCTCTTAAGAGAAAATTTGCTCAAAATTTCTCTTAAGAGAAAATTTGCTCAAAATTTCTCTTAAAAGAAAATTTGCACAAAAATTTTTCTTAAAAGAAATTTGCACAAAAATTTTTCTTAAAAGAAAATTTGCACAAAATTTCTCTTAAGAGAAAATTTGCACAAAAATTTCTCTTAAGACAAAATTTGCACAAAAATTTCTCTTAAGACAAAATTTGCACAAAAATTTCTCTTAAGACAAAATTTGCACAAAATTTCTCTTAAGAGAAAATTTCCTAAAAATTTAGCTTAAGAAAAAATTTTAAGAAAATTCTTCTTCTCTAAGTTAATTGTTATTGAAGAATTATGAAAAAAATCTCTTTTTATTTCTTTTTAAATGGAATTTTAAAAATTCTCATTTTTAGAGAATTTTAAAAAATTTTTCCGTTTTTTTTTAGAGAATTTTTGAAAATTATTTTCTTTTTTGCAGGATTTTTAAAAAATTCTTTCTTATTAGAAAATTTTCAAAAATTTTTCTTATAGAGAAATTTCTAAAAATTCTCTTGTTTTTTTTAAAAATTCTCTTACTAGGAATATATATCTCATCTTTCCATTTATATAGAGAATTTTCTGAAAATTCTTTTTTTAGAGATTTTTTGCTATTTTCAAGGGAATTTTCAAATATTTTCTTTATTTTGGAGAATTTAAAAAAAGACTTCTTTTGATTCTCTTTTAGATAAAATTTTCCCTTGATTTTATTTTTCTTTTTTTTTAATTTTGTTATTTTATATTTAAAGTAAATTTCTCTTAATACTTTTTTAAGAAAAAATTTCTCTTCATTTCTTTTCATTAATTTTTTGCTACAATTCATTGCTTCGTTCTTTTTCCTTTAAAAATATTTTCTTTTAAATCTTTTTTAAGAGAAAATGTGTGTTTTCTAGGAAACACTTTTAGTGACATTTATATCTTGTGACTCTCTTTCTTATTTCATTATGAATCCCCCATAATGTTTATAAATCGATACCATATGGTAACAATTTATTTTTATTTAAAAAAAATGTAAATTTTTCTTTAATTTTCAATTTTATTTTAAGTTGAAAAATTTAAATTTTATTGTTTTATCCAAAAATAACCTTTTTCCTCATTATTAACTCTTACATAAGATCAAACGTGATGATAAAACAAAATCCCCTTAAGACAAAAACAAAAAAAGACGAACTTGTCATTAACATTTATTTGCTTCAATATGTGATCAAATATTAAATTACCGACATAAAATGACAATAATATGGAATTTTGTTTGGCGAAAACAAAATTATTACTCTTGAAACACAACTGAACGCCTGAAGTTAAATATTTAAAAATTAAAATCACTCTTCTCAAATTCATCAGATCAAAAGTTTTCTTAGGAAAAATCGTTTTGAAAATTTTATGCATAAAATTTTAAGATAATTTTTTCTTTAAAATTTTTTTTTTGGAAAGAAAAATTTATTTACTTCCTTTTCAAAGTGAAGCGAATGAATAAATTGATTCGGGTTTATTTTTGTAAAAAATATATATTTATTGACTTTTATAAGTTTTTTTGTTTCTTGTAATATTTTTTCAAAATATGTTTTTATTCCCGTTTGTGGCCCCAGATGTTTTCAAATAAATTATTATTGATTCGTTATTGTTGTTGTGGAGATAATTTCTGCTAAATTTTTTTTTATTATTTTATAAATACAAAAATTGATTGGCAAAGTTTATTGTTTATTAACTGATTAGATAAGATTAATTAGTTTATCTTTAAATTTTTTTATTCAGAATTATCTTTCAAGACCAAAAGTAAAAATATTAAAATATGATTTTTTTCTTCTTTTTTATATTTTCAGGTAAAAATTGATTACAACATGATTATTCCATTAAATTTCGCATTATAACCAAATATATAGGATCTAGTGAAAAAGATCTTAACTACAATTTTTTGCAAATAAAAATTTACAGGTATTTTCTATGTTAAGTGAAAAGTTAATGGGGAAACAATCAAAATTACAATATTCGGTTGAGATTGAGCAGTTATTTATTTACTCAAAAATACTTTTTCCGACACGACATGTCCTCTCTGGAGAGAAAATATTCTAAAAGATTATTCCTCAAAGAAAATGTTTTAAAAATACTCTATTGAGGGAATTTTTTTTGAAAAATATCTCTTATAAGGGATTATTAAATTTCTCTTAAGTACTTTTTGTTCTCTTTTATTTAATACTTTATTTTTCTAAAGAATTTTCTATGCGAGGACTTTTTGCTCTCTAGAAAAAAACTCAACAACTCTATATTCCATTTTTCTTTAATTTAATATTAAAAAATTTCGTAAAATTAACTTTAAAAAATCGTTGGAAATATTTTCTACAAATGTTCTTATTTCTTTAGAGAATTTTCTATTTTCTCTACGGAAAGCTTTTTGATTTTTTTTAATTTTTAAATATTTAGACATATTTTGCTAAAAATATATTTTTTTTTTAAAAAATTTTCTCTCTAAAGAGAGAATTTTTAGAAAAGAGAATTATTTGAAAGTTTTCTCTCTAAGGAGGATTTTTTTCTTAGGGGAGAATTTTTAGAAAATTTTTTCTCTAAGAAAAGAATTTTTAGAAAATTTTTTCTCTTTAAGGAGAGAATTTTTCTAAAAATTTTCTCATAAAAGTGAATTCTGATTTTTTTCGAAATTTACTTGATTTTTAATTATTTAGGAACAATTTTTTTTAAATTCTCTTCTAAGAGAAAATTTTATAAATTTTATTCTCTTTTTTTATAGATTATAAATTTTATAAAAATTTTCTTTTATATTTTTTTATATTCTGGTTTTATATTCTCGTTCTAATTTCTAGGTTCTCCTTTTATGAACAAATTTTAAAAAAAGTTTTTTTAAGATATTTTTCGAAAATTTTTCTTTTTAGAGAGAATTTTTAAAAAAGACTTTATTCTTCATAAAAAAAATCTTTCCATGGAGAGTCTTTTTTATAGAAAATTTTTTTAAAATTAAATTTTATATTTAATATTTATTTTACAATAAATTTTCTCTTAACTCTCCTTTAGAAAGAATTGGCGTTTAGTGCTTTAATAGCGAACTGATGTTCTTGATGTCCTTTTATAGATCAAAATTATCATACTTTTTAGAGAAAATTTTCTATTTGTTAATTTTTTAGTCAATTTGGATCAATTAGTCGACAATTTCCCTTAGGTGATAGCTGATCTTTGAGATCTCCTCTAATGAATAAAAATCTGTTCTCATAATATTCTTTTTAAAAGTTAAATTCTAATTATCCACTTTTTTAAATTTAAATCTCTGAGAATTCATTTTTAAAATTTAGAATTCTTTTCCCTCCCAAAGCAAAAAAAAATTACTGAATGAAAACATAAATTAAAGTTTAAAGTTGAAATCATAAAATGTCAAGGTTTTTAACATTTTTATTGGTTGTTTTGGTGATTTTCTTTTCGTATTCACCTTTTTAAATATTTAATTATATTTAAATGTAACACGAGCATCCAAGTAAATGACTTAATTTAATACATTCCATTTCGCTTTTAATTTTAATTTAATTATGTATTATTTACCTTTAGACTTTAAATGTTTCATATTAAATTAATTTGACTTTTAAACTTTTGAAAAAGTTTTTGTTCTCTGAAGTTTTCATTTTGTTACAAAAAAATACACACGAATTGTAAATATTTTAATTGTTTACAGAAATTTTCTCTGAAGAGTCTTTTAGAACTTTTACTAAAAGTTTTGAAATCATTTTAAGTTCCCTACTTTAATCTTATCTTCAAAATGTTTGTAATTTATATTTAAATGACGTCAACTTATTATTTTGCTGGGAAAAAGTGAGTGATCAGATCATTTTTTATAAAAAATATTTTTTAATTAATTATCTGGAATAAAATTGAATTTAAAGAAATTAATTAAAAATTTATTTTAAATGGACTTTGAACTGCTGGAATAAAGGAAATTATTTATAGCATTTTTCAATATTTATGTTAATTTAATAATAAACCATTTGAACAATATTTCAAAGAACTATTTAGAGCTGTATTCGATGATATATAATACGATCATTATATACTCTTTAAAAAAGCTTAAAGTATGTGGAAAGTTTATTTAACATTTACAATCCAAATCCAAATAGAGAACCAAGATCCAAAAGTAGTAAAAATTCAAGAAAAGAGAAAAATCTCATATTATTTTTTTTCTTTTAACCACTTCCTCCTTTCTGAATAAGTCCATTCAGTTTTTTTTCTCAGTAAGCGCTCAAAACATTTAATTTTGAACTATGCTCTCAATACGAATTCAAATTAATATAAGGACCAAAAAAGATCCAGAATCCAAAATAAGATTAAAATTCAATGAAGATGAAAATCCAAAAGAAGTTCAAATTCAAGTAAAGTGATAAAGCGCACATTATTTATTTTCTTTTCAATTACTACTTTCTTCCTTTCTGATAGTATGATTGAAATTCCATTCACTTTTCATTTTTATTTTTTTAATATTTGTAAACGATCTTAAACAAAGATCTTAATTCGATTTTTTCCACACCTTTTTATTTTTTATTCAAAACTTTCGCCCGTAACATAGAAGAAGTTAAGGGCTATTTTTCATCGCAACAAACTAAACAAACATTATTTCCAATCTATGATCTTATACTACGAGTGCCGACACGAGTACATATGTAAAAATTTTAATTTTTTATAGTTGTTATTGTAAGTTTTTATACAAGTTAATAAGAAGGATTTTCCATATTTAAAATATTTCGAATTTTAACCCTCTAATTTTCCCATATTTCTAGCTTCCCCGTCAAAAGATTTATATTCTTTTTGAGATAAAAATTAATCCCGCCATTTTCTTATGTCAACTTCCAAAAAAAAAAAAACATTTCCAACAAACACCTCAGCAGCGACCGGAACTATTGGTATTCAAAAATGACAAGGCCGAGTGAGTCAAAACGTGACATGTTATGAAAGAAGATTATGAATATTCCTGTCGTTTTCTAATGAATGCTTTCATTAAAGGAAACAATTTTCTCTACACAGGTAGCCTGTCATTGTTGAACCCGATTTCAGTTACTCTACTCATTATACAAAACATCTCTTAGATCCAAACAAATACATAGAGGAGAAATGTGAGGTTAATGTTCAAATCAAAAATTGAAAATAAAATTTTTTTAAATAATTCATTTTGGCAGAAAAGTTGACATTATTGTGTGATCGTTTGTAAAAAAGTGTGCTGTGAAAGTACGGTCGTTTGCAAAAAAGTGTGCTGTGAAAATACGGTCGTTTGCAAAAAAAGTGTGCTAAGAAAGAGCGGTCATTTGCAAAAAAGTGTGCTGTGAAAATACAGTCGTTCGTTTAAAGTACGTGTAGCGAAAATACGATCGTTTGCAAAAATGTGTGCTATGAAAATACGGTCGTTCGCAAAAAAGTGTGTTGTGAAAATACGACCGTTTGCAAAAAACGTTTGTGTTGTGAAAGAATGGTCGCTCGCAAAAAAGGGTGTTGTGAAAGAATGGTCGCTTGCAAAAAAGTGTGCTGTGAAAATACGGTCGGTTGTAATAAGTGTGATAAGTTCTCAGTGTAATTTCAAATCTTGATTTATTTTAAGTTTAGTTTGCGAAGTTCTTATTTATGTTCTTATGGACTAAAAAATCAACTCTCGAAAAAGTACTTTCCATGTATGAATTTTTAAAAAATCACAGCATAGTGTAATTTCAGATCTTATTATCTTAAATTGATAATAAAAGACATATTGTTTACGATTTCTTTTGTTTAAATCATGCAAATTCAATTTGATTAAAAAGTAATAGATAGTTTTAAAAAGTACTATACAAAATGTACCAATTTTATTCCCTCATTTTCAAAATTTTTGGAATAAACTCTTAATATCTTTAATTCAAGAAGTAGAATTTAGTTTTTCAATTTTTCTAATAAATTATAGTAAAATTTTCAAAAAATTAAATGAGATTTAAAAAAAAGTACCTCAAAAATAAGGATTTCCAAAAAAAAGTACCATACTTTTTTTATGTACAAGTTTAAAACCCCCAATTGAATTCGAAACAATCTGTCCAGATTGAAATGAAATTTTCTTATATAATTAAAATCATTTTATACTTTCGATCTGTTAATAATACGACAAAATGTCATTATGTTAATGTCAATATTATTATCAGTTGAAATGAAACCACATGTGGTGGAAAGATATCTTTCTTCGCCTCCCCTTTCTCTCTGTTTTTAAGATCCTCAAAAAAATTAAAATTAAAATTAAAAAATATATAAAAAATGATATTTTATTTCAAAAACATTTTGCGGCCTCTTAGAAGTTTCCAAAGTCAGTTAAAGTATCAGCAATATTTAAGCAACATGTTGCCAAACAAGATTTATGTCTTAACAAAAATGCTACTGTCTGTCTGTCCGTTTCTCCATATGGTGTCTACCCAAAAAAAATATTCTTTAAAGAAGAAAATGACAAATAAACCAACATTTTTTATTAAATTAAGATTTTTTTTAAAGAAAAACAAAATTGCATTTAAATCCCTCAGCTCGTGCAATAAATATTTTGTCCAAAACTTTTTTTAAGAGAAATAAAGGTGGACAGTCCATCAATTTGAAATCAAATGTTTACAGAGTTTAAAGTCTTTTTGTAAAATTTGACTGATTTGTTTTGTTTGATTCTCTCTATATTTGAAAAACATGCGAAGTCTGTCTGTTAGCTGCTTCTTGTCTTTTTTATTATTTTAACCATAATTATGGAGTTTTGCCAAAAAATTAATATAATTTTGTTTGTTGCAATTTCTTTCCTTTTATTTTTATTTTTTTTTTTATTTCAATTTTATTTCCAAATGAAACCTGTTCTCCAAACAACCGCTCCTCCTTCTGTTTGTTTGTTGTTCACAAAAATTTCTTTTTACGGTGTGGGATTACTGTTTTTCTTGCGTTTGTATCTTTCGATCGTGTCCACAACTTTAATTTTGAAGAAAACAAGTTGTAGCGAATGAAAAAAAAAAATAAGTAAATTTCAAAATTTACGAAAACCATGTGTTCAGTTTTAAATGCAGGCGATTTTTAGGCCTTTTTTTGTGAAAACAAGTGTGTTTATTTTTTAGATATTGGGTAAAACAATAAGTTTTAGCGGTTTCTTCGGAAAAAGAAATTTGTGCATCCATAATTTCAATAATTAATGATCAAAATGTGTTTAAATTCAAGTATATTTTTTAATAGATTTCATATCTGGGGTAATTAAACATTGTACGTTCTAGTTCAGTTTGAATTATGGTTTGATTTAGTTCAAGTTTAATTCTAGTTCAGTTCTACCTCAGTTTAGTTCAGCTCTAGTTCGGTTACAGTTCAGTTCAAGTTCCGTTTTAGTTCTTAAATCCATAATTTTAATAATTAACGAACAAAATGTTTTCAAATCCAATTATATTTTTCAATTGATTTTATATCTGGGGTCAATTAAACATTGTACGTTCTAGTTAAGTTTAAAATATATTTTGGCTTAGTTTCAGTTCAATTCTAGTTCAGTTTTAGTTCAGTTCTACTTCAGTTCTGGTTCAGTTCTAGTTTAATTTTAATTCAGTTCTGAATCAGTTTAGTTCAATTTTAGTTCAGTTCTAATTCAGTTCTAATTCAATTCTGGTTCTTTTAACTACTTTCAGGATTTTTAGAGATGATGCTTAGATGGCGTACCATTCCCTTATTGAACTGAATGGTGTTCCAACTTTCTGGGAATAATTTCCAACAAGACAAAAGTTATTTAACTTTTGAGTCTGATACTTTTTATTCAATCCAACATTTCACTACCAATAAACCGGTCAAACAAAGTACTGAAATTGTAAATTTTTTGCATTTTGAGGATGTTTTAATTTTGTCTTCGTCTCGTGGCTCATTTTAAGTGACCATATTAAAACATTACGATGTTACTGATCTGCAGCTCAATTTTTCCTTCAGACAGGTCTCTATTTAACAAATAAATCGTCAGATTTAAAAGTGAAAAGTTGTACATTGAGAAAAAGTAAAAAAAAAATAAAATAAAAATAAAAAAATGAAATAAAAATTAAATGAAGAAAAATGTATGTAATGTAATGGAAGAAGAAGAAGATGTTGACATAACTTCCATTTTTAAATATTTTTGTTTTAACAACTTGTTGTAGCTTTTAAATGAGGGAACATTAATGTGGATACAAAACATGGACATGGGTCTCCTAAACATACAGATGAAACAAAAAAACAAGAAGTTGTAATATGGATGTACAAAATAATCCAGGTGATTATTTAAATGATTATTACAACATAATTTATTAAAGAAAAAAAACTTAATTAAGAGAAATGAATTATAATCCGTAAAATTAATGGCAGAAAGATAAAATTAGTTTTATAACTAATTCCCAGTTAGAGGTTAAATAACAGTTATATTTAACTCATATTGACAATAATTAAAAATCAAGTAAATTTTAAAAATCATTTTGCTAATTGCTGCTGCAAAAAGGTGACAAATATTTTCTTGTAATTTAACTCTTTTTTTTTTGTTATTTAACGTAAAATATTTACAAAAAAAACGGTTAAAATCTATGAATTGTTTTTCAACGGTTTGTGATCACAAGAAAACTACTTTTTTTCCAATCTTTATAAAGAAAACAAGTGTAGTTTTTTTTAATTATTTTTTTATTTAATTTTTATTTATTTTTTTCTATAAAATAAACCGTTGTTTTGTTGACTTTTTCTTTGTTATGGATTTGTTGCTTCTGTTGTTGTTGCTACTGCTCCTGTTTAAACAATAAATCTTGAAATTATTGTTAGTTTTTGCTAAAGAAAACATGAATGATGTTCAGCAGCATAAAAATAGTTTTTCATATTGATATGTGAAAAGTAAATATTCAGTATTCAGCAATCAACAGCAGCAACAGCAAGAAGTAGCATTTGTTAGTTTACTGTTTGTTTGTTTATTTATCAACAACAATTACTTGCCACAAGCTTAAACAGATTGTTAGATACACAAAAATAGCAATTTTATCTATGAGATGAATATCGTTTATCATTTCAGTTGGTGAAACAGTTATATTGATAAAAAATTTCAAAATCGATTTTAAAATCCTTTGGAGGCAAAAAATGGTTTAAATTTTTGAATTTACAGTTTTCTACTAAAAATTTAGAATTAAAAAGAATTTGTAACACAAATAACTTGCAATTATTACACTTAAAATTCAACATTTTTCAATATTAAAAAATTCACAAAAAAATAAGTTTCAATTAAAATTTTTGATTTTCTAAAACTAATAATTTTCAGGTTAAGTTTAGCTCAATTTCAATTGCAGTTCAGTTATGTATCAGTTCTAGTTCAGTTACAGTTTAGTTCCAGTTCAGTTCTGGATCAGTTCTAGTTCTATTTTGGTTCAGTTTTGATTCAGTTCTAGTTCTGTTCTAATTCAGTTCTACTTTTGTTCTAATTCAGTTCTAGTTCAGTTATAATTCAGTTCTAGTTCAAGTTCAATTCTGGTACAGTTTTAGTTCGTTTCAGGTTCAGTTCTAGTTCAGTTCTGGTACAGTTCTAGTTCATTTCAAGTTAAGTTCTAGTTCAGTTCAGTTCACGTTAAGTTCTAGTTCAGTTCTAGTTCAGTTCTTGTACATCAAGTTAAGTTCTAGTTCAGTTCTAGTTCATTTCAAGTTAAGTTCTAGTTCAGTTCTACTTCAGTTCTTATTCAGTTCTTCAGCTTTATTTGATCAAAAGCGTAGTATTTACTGAGTTATAAATGAGCTTTTTACTACTGCAACCAATATTGCCAAAAATGTTTATCTAATTTTTTAAGCTACAAAAAAAAAAGAAGAGAACTGCAAAAACAAAAATTGAAAAATGTGCCGCTCTTTATTATTGTCATTTTGTCATTTTCTTATTGTTAATGTCACATCAATGTGTCGTCGAAGACGGCGACAATAACAATGAACCACTCCATCGTAGTTTGTTGTTTTTTTTTTAGAATTTTTTCCTTTTGTTGCAGTTGCATGCAACAACATTTTAATGTTTTATGTCTCTCTCTCACTTTGCTGTTGGTTATTAACCCAGTTTTTCTAATAAAGTTTATAGTTTTTGTCTCTGTCAATATGCAGTAGCAACATCATTATTAACATTTTATTGTTTAGCAGCATCTAGTTGTTGCTTTTTTTTAGAAAAGTGTCCAAGTTTTTTTTATTGTTGTTGCAGAATGCGATTTATTGTTGTTGTTTATTACTTTCCACACTTTTTCCTGAACTTTTTTTTAATTTTAATGGGATTTAATGTGGTCTAGTTGTCGTTATTGTTACGGGATTCTTAATGGAAATTGTAGTTTTTGCTTTTGCTGCCTAAATAGAAATTTAGCGCAATTAAAGAAAAAGGCAACAACTCTCTTAGAGAGAAAGACAGAAATTAGAACAGAAAATTATTATGGTCAGTTAGTTTTAATTGAAAATTATAGAAAAAAAATATATGGAAATTAAAGTGGGACTGTTTTAAAGGTATTTTTAAATTAACACTAAAGTAAAACAGATGTTTAAAAATAATTAAAGTCTATTTTTAAATATTTCATTGTTTTGTTGTTAATTTTATTGTGTAATTATATTTATACCCTCCACCAGCACAAGTGATGAAGAGGTTATATTTATTTTGTCATTCCGTGTGTAACGCTATAAAGGAATCATCTCAGATCTCATACTGTATATATATGTTCTTTCATCAAATTAAAATTTGAGTAGATTTAGATATGTCCGACTGTCTGTCTGTTGTTGGCACACTCACAATCCACAGAGCTCAATGAAATTTAGCCTTAGTATTTTTTATCGCTTAAGTTTATTAAAGGATATAGACCGATATCTGAGGAAACCTCTAAGTTCAAGCAAAGAACTTTCTTATAGTTTTTAATTATAAATCGACAAATTAGAATGACATTTTGCCATAATATTAGTTATATATATATTTCATTACCGTTTCAAAAATTATCGAAATCGTTTCAGCAGAAAAAGTTATAACCGAAAAGATAACTTATTTTATGACTCATTAATTATTCCTCTATTATATTTCAGAAAAACTTTAATTTATTGTATACGTTTGTGAGTGTATGTGTGCGAAACATAACTTATTCACCACACACGCATTTGTGGTGGAGGGTATACAAGATTCGGCACAGCCGAATATAGCGCTCTTACTTGTATTCTTCTTTGTAAAGAAAACCTTATTAAATTTCACTTTGTTATCATTTTTTGAAATAAACGCGATTTTGTATTAAATATTTTATTCGAAATTAAAAAATTACTCATAAATTATGCGTTATGAGCATTAAATACAAACAAAAACAAAAGAAAAAGAAAAATATTGTAAACATTTTTAAAAAATATTTCATTTAAAAGAAATAAAAAATAATTTTAAATAAAAAATTATTATTAACTGAAAATAAACCATAAAATACACAAAACACACTCAATGTGTGAAGGCAAAAAACAATTAAAATGAAAATAAAATTAAAATTTCCCCTGTCTTATGAACGCAGAAATAATAAAATTAAAATGTCTATAAAACAATGAAATAAAATAAAAAATAATAATAATGAAAGCGAAACATTTTTTTCACCTTAATTATGGATTTTTGTCTAGTTAGGAATGCCCTACAATAAGGGTTTTCGATTTGGTATCAAAACATAAAAATTGTTTAGTGTTTAATACTAATATTTTTAGTTCTTAATAACATCTTGAATTAAGGTCGGTTTTAAAAATTGTCATTTGAATTTTAAATTTCTTATTTTTGGAAATCAAATTTGGTTTTTGTCTAGAATAGAAGTCTCTTTTTTAATAATGATTTGAATTATTTTGAAAATTTCTAAAGATTTTTAAACTTAAATCAAAATTAATTTTATTTTCAAAAATCAATTTAAGAATTTTATTTTTATTACTCTTTTCAAATTGTAGGGTATTTAAACATAAAATGAGGTTTATTAATTCCTCCACAAAATTTATAAAAAAAATACGGAAATTATTGTTACGAAATATTTAAGAAATTTCACACGAAAATGAATTACAAATTAAATTAAATTAAATATTTAAATATTTTTGGAATGAGTTTTATTAATAAAAATAATTCAAATTGTTTTCCAAAATTCCAAAGTTTTTTCAAAAATTCTTGCAAAATACCATTTTTAATAAAAATTTTTGATGTTCAATTAAAGTTTTAAATTAATAATAGTGAATGCAAAATCCCAAACCGGAAACCCGGTATGGATTTCAAAAATTTTTAACTTCGAATTATACGTTTTTCTGACGATTTTTTAGTGGAATGTATTTTTAAGAATTTTCATCACATAATTTGGTATTTACAGAATTTTTACCTGAAAATAATTGAACAAAGGAATAAAGTAGGTAAATTGGTCAGATCTTGTGTAGGTTACCCCGCTGTTTTCAGAAATGTAAAAAAGAAATTCCACGCCCCAAAATGTACCACCTTTTTTATTTATATCGTAGCCATTTGAAGTCCGATCGATACAAATTATATATGGTTGTTAATGCTAGAAATATTTAATTTTAGCCAAATTCACATAAAACAGTATTCGAAACGGCATTTTCTAAAAAGGTAAATTTTTGAATATCTCGAAAACCAGTTTTTTTTAGTAAAATCTTTAACGAAAATTTGAATTTTAGTGAAATATTTTTTAGTCATCATTCTAATCTAATTGTACATAAATTTGAAAAAAATGTGAATTTTATTTTAAGAGAAACTTTGAACTTTTAGTTAAATATTTTGTTATTAAGTTCTATAATTCAAAATCAGAAATAATCCTGCTGCAAATTTTTGACTTCTTGAAATCTATTTCAAATTTATAAAAAAATAAACATAAAGCAAAATCAACGTTGAACATAGTTGATTTGACATTGAATATATATATATACCTTTTTCGTTTTGTTTAAATTAAACGTTTGTACATTTGTGGCGAAATAATATTGTACATATTAGAATCTTTGGATTTTAAGTCTTTTTACTAGAATTACGCTTTAATATTTTCTGAAAGGTTTTCTAAATACGTTCGTATAATAATGTTAAATTTTAAATTTAATATTTAAATAAAGATCAAATATTTTCTTTTATGTGACATCGATCGACTAGAATGTGATTTCATTCTTCAAAACTTTTAATCATTGACGAACTAAAAAATAACGCTATTCGTACCCTGCAAAATGAAACTTGTTTAAATTTGCCATTTAACTAAATTTGAAAATCATCACACAAGAAGTTGTACTTGTTGCTTTGCTTAAATAATATTAAAAAGTGAAATTCTCTATATAACACAATTTTTAGATTCGATTTTTTAAGATCAAATTAATTCACTAAAATTTTAATTCTAAGAGACATTTAAATTTTATTGCACGAAATCTTATTTAATCGGGAAATAACTCATAGTAAAATGTTTTTCCTACTCTGAAAAATGAGATACAGAAACGATTTTTCCTCTCAAATATTTTCAAATTTAAAGAGAATTTTATTGTTTTGATCAAATTTTCATTATTTCAATTAAAAATAATATAACTTTAATTTTATTCAATTATTAACTAATTTTCAATTTATTTCTCTTTATAACTCTTTATTTTAGATCAAGATTTTAATCCATTTTTGCTTTTTCCAACATTTAATTTTTCTCCATAAGCTTTTGCCATTATTTAAAATTATATATTGGGAAAATAATGTAAATCTTAATTTATAATTTAATAATAGAAAAGATTTATTATTGCGATTAAAATGGGAGCAGTTAACACGATTTATTTGTCGAAATCTGATGTTAATGTTACTTATTGCCGACTGCCTACTTGTTGTTTAGTTGAGTGAGAGAGAGACAGAGACGGAAGATTTTTTAACAAAGTTTACACCCAAAAAATAAGGGGAAACATAATTGATGATTACAGAGATTAAATAAAATTTAAAGAAATTTTTTTTTAAATTATGTACGAGGGAGACTTTAAATAAAACTAATAATTTATAATAAAAGAAATCCAATGAAGATTTAGGTGATTTTCTGGTGATCAAGAGATGACATTCGTTATAGTTTTTTAAAGAGTTCTCCTATATTTTCATAACCACCCTCGTTTTATTGCTCTTACAACGAAGTAGTGAAACAAACTGAAATCAATTAAATTTTATTTATTTTGCAGCCAAATAATTATAAAATCACGATATTTTATTTAATTATCGTTTAACTCTTTGAACAAGAGTTTATTATTATTAATTTGTTTATTTATTATTTAAACAATGTTTTTGTTTTTGTTTCAATATTTGTCATCATTATGGCCATAATTTTGCTTCAATTAATACCATTTTTGCTCTTCAATTTTTTGTTTTGTTATCAGAGATGAGAAACTTATTGAACGACCCACTGACCAAATAAATAATAAAATTATTATTTTTTCCATTATTGAAATTTTTGAAGGTTTTTGTTTTCAAGATTTTTCAAGTGGCGTAGAAATAAATATGTTTATGACAATTTTATGCAAATATCGAACAAAAGTGTTTTCAAACTAATTATAGTAATTAAAAAATTAATTGAAGATTGATTGATAGGAAATAAAGAAAAATATTAATTGAAAGGCGGTAATGAAATTGATGTTTTTTAATAAAAATATTAAATGACAAAATTTTTATTTTAAAATAATAATTATGAATTTTTTAATTTAAACTATATTTATTTTATATTTCTAAATTATAATCTTTTCGTAATTGACTTTCTAAAACTTTTCGAAATCATGCAGATTCTTTTTTAAATATTGCAAACATCTCAAATTCAAATTTGATCGCAGGAGACCGTTAACAAAAAAAATGGTGGAGTGAAAAATTAGCAAAGTTCCGCACCACTACATCACACATAGAGTGCGCTGTTGTTTAAGATAACGCCAGCTGTGGAACTTCCATATCCGTCAACAAATTAACTACTTTTTAAACTGAATTAAAATCCAAAAAAACGATATAAGAAACTGAAACAAATCTGTTTAGTTGTAGGAAAAATTTATGAAATTATTTTCTCAATAACATTTTAATTTAAAATTATTTTATCTACAAAATAATAATTTAAAATCGTTACATCAATAATAATTTTATTACTTTTTTAAAAATTCCATAATTCATTAATTGTTTGTATTGTCAATATTTACTTACAAAATCTTATCAATATTACTCGATGTAATATTTTCATTAAAAAGCCATTTTCTTTAATTTACTTCAAAAAATAGAAAAGAAAACTTGTAATTGTAAAAATCGGCTTTAATCAAAAAGTTAAATGTCAGGGTGGGAAAAATATTGATCACGAATATTAAATAAAAATCTCAAAATAAATGCCTTTAACGACAACATTTTTAACATACATAATCTCTATGGATTATGGTATATAAAATCTGAAAAATGAATAAGTTTATTGTTTACCTAAAGGGTTTTCTATTTATAACCAGGAATATCAGCCCAGAACGATGTGATAAACCATTGTCTGAGGCAACCTTCTGCATAATAAAAATTATACCGATCAATTCAGAATTAATATTTTACAGATTACAATTTTAGCGATAACTTTGTGAAAGGCGAAAATTATTGAAATTGGTAATGATCGGTCAAATACAATCTACATTTGGTTCTAATGTTTTTTTTTTTTTTGTATTAGTCCAAATTCATATGTCAAACTTAAAAAGATCGGTTCAAAAATGACCGTAGCTATCATACAGAACCGAATATCACTTGAAAGTGCATAAATTTTAAGAACATTTTAGTATTGTGATAACATTTCATAAATTGAAAATGTATTACCAAATTTTTCTAAAATCGCTCCATAATATCATGTAGAATTGAAAATTATTCCACTTAATATAAAATGAGTTTTCATTTTTTTATAAATGATTTAATAAAAATAGTAATCAAAATCTGAATTTAATTAAATATTTAAGATATGATTTTTCAAAATATTTAATAGCAAACGATTTGAGAAGGAACCGCTCTTCCTACCCTGCAAAATAAAATTAAAAAGGAATTTAAAAATAGTCACGCAAGTATTAAACATCGCTGATCGGTGAATTGAAATGAAAAATAACGCTATCCAACCCTGCAAAATGAAACTTTTGATCTTGAAAATGATATTTAATAATTCACAAAATTATGAAATAAATTTAAAAAATTGTTTTTTATTATAAAATAAATATAAAAATAATCTTCTGCTAAAATTCACATTACAAATTTATTACTTTTTTGCGAAATGAAAATTAGAACTAAAAATTTCTATTTTTTAATAATTTTGAAAAAAAAAATTAATTAATTAAAATTAATTTAAAAAAACGATAAATTTTAAAGTTCTAAAATATTTTCCGATCGAAAAATATCGTTTTTCCTACTCTGAAAAATAAGCATTTTCATTCATTTCTCCAAGTTTCACACAATTTTTGAAATTTAATCATTAATGTCTTTTTTATAAAAAAATCAATCATTGACACATGTTGTTTGTGTAAATGTTGAAAAAAGCAAAACAAAACATGATTGAAAGTCACATAAAAATTCAATTCAATGAAAAAGTCGTTTAAAACGAACTGACAAATTAAAGTTCTAAACTTATTTTAGCGGCATTTTGAAAAGTAGAAAAGAAGAAGTTAAAGATAAAAGAAAAAATTTATAAACGATTAAATGGGAACACAATTTAAGAATAAGAATACAAATGAATTGAATGAATGAATTTTGTAGATAAACAATTAATTCTTTATTTTGTTTAGATACTTTTTGTCATTTTTGCAAAAACAATTCTTTCTATTTCAGAGATTTTAATTATTCTATACAAGTTTAGTGTATTGAGAACAATGTTCTCATTTTTTTTGATCAATAAATAGTTATTTATTGAAATAAGTAAAAGTTTTGGATAAATTTGTTCAGTGTATGAAATGATAGAATTTTAAAGAAATTGAATTTTAAATAAAGATTTTTTTAATTTAAAATAAAAATTTAGATAAAAACGTTTATTATAACAGAATTTTAAAATTATCATATAATGGAATTTTTATTTTCTTCATATCGGTTCAGAATTATAATGCAATAGAAAAAACATGTGCAAAAGCGATAGCGTAAAGTTTATTTTCCAAGTATTTATATATGATTGGAAAGCTTGTTACTTGAAAAATAATAATGTATAAATTTTAAGTTAAAGGAACTTAATTTCTTTAATAAATAAAAAAAAAAAAAAAACAAAAATTATATAATTTGATATAATTTTGTAAACAAAAATTAAAAATTTGACATTAAATAAAAATTTAATAAATAAATTTTCTATATATCGAAATTTTAATAAAAAGTAAAAAAATAAAAGTTTTAACGAGATAAACATTTTTATATACTAAAATACCAAAATTTCCAATGCGTAAAGATCTTATTTGAGAAAGCTCTCTTCAGTAAATTAATCAATCCGTCATTATTATAAGAAGTTTGATCCATTAGATATGTTTTGAATATATAGAGACCATATGTGGGTGTAAAATTAAGTTATAATTTTTAAATTCTGTCATTATCTTTGTACCATCATACTAAATATAAACAGCAATAAAATTTAAAATTGATTGATTTCTTACGAGGCCTAATGGGTTACTCCCACCTCTTAGACTCTCGTTTTTGCTTTACATATATTTATGTTAAGTATTCTTTAGAAGTCATAAAAATTCCATTTTATCCCCATACAAATAATGGACATGAAGGTAAAGCAAAATCTATTCCAAAGAAAATTCTTGAAAAAATGTGATCCTAAATTGAGCTTGTCAAGTAAAAAATGCTTCAAATGCTCGTATACACCTTGCAAGAGTGTAATAGTCGGTTAAGACCGACAAATAATATAAATGTACTTTGAGGTGAAATAGATCTGAATCGTAGCATGTGGATTTGGTCAAATATAATATTTACTTGTGCAAAATTTAATTAAAATATTTTCATATCTGTGTGAGCTCAAACCACTACACCGGCCGAATTCTTGGCCGAAAAAAAAATTGTTTCTTTACAAAAAAATCAAACTTTTAGAGAACATTTAAGTTTTAAGTAAAAATTTAGAATTTTTGTTGAAAATGTTGATCTTTTTGTGAAAATTTTAACTTTTACTGGAAACTTTGATAAGTGTGAATTTAATTTTTAGTGAAAATGTTTATTTTTTGTAGAAAAAATATTTTTAATAACGATTTGAAATGTTAATGGAAATTTGAACTTGTTTTGTTAAAATATTATTTTTGGTAAAAATTTGACTTTTTTAATGCAAATTCTAAATTTTTAATAAAAATTTTAAATTTTTAGTGAAAATTAGGATTTTTAGTGAAAATTAGATATTTTAGTGAAAATTAGGATTTTTAGTGAAAATTTGAATTTTATATTAGAATTTTGAATTTTTGCTGAAAATTCGAATTTTGAGTTTTTAGTTTACTGCAAAATGAATTCTTACTGAAAATTTCAAATTTTGGTGAAAAATTTGGTTTTTTTAAGAAATTAATAAAAATGTTGATATTTAGTAAAAAATATAGTTTTAGTAAAAATTGTGAATTTTGTGTTTTTAATAAAAAATAATAAAAATAATTTTTACTGCTTATTTGAATTCTAAGTAAAAAATTTGAATTTTGGTAAAACTTAGTTTTAGTGAATTTTATTTTTTTATTATTTTATTTATTTATTTATTTATTTATTTATTTATTTATTTACAATTTAAATTTTATGTAAAAATTAGAATATTTTTCGAAATGTTAATTTTAAGTTATAATTTTTTTTTAATATTAAATGAAATTAATAAAAATTTTGATATTTAGGAAAAAATTTAATTTTAGTGAAAATTTTGAATTTTAAGTGAAAATTTTGAATTTTTACCAAAAACTTTGTTTTTAAATTTGAACTCAAAGTGAAAATGAATTTGAATTGAGATTGTGATATTTGTGAGGATGATATTGGGTTTATTATCACCCATTTTAATAGGCTTCATCTTTGGCCAATTAATAATCATTAAATTTAATTGAAATTTCATTAAAATTGGAAAGCCCGACACCGATTCAAAACGAACCTATAAGCGGTCAGCATTTTTAGGGGTGCGTCTCTGAACTATAAACTAATTTTCTTAAATTTAAAAATTAATTAAATTTATTTTTCTTTGTATTTCATATTTTTTGTTTTCTTATTTAAAATTTTCAAATTTCTGTTAATTATTTATTCGAATAAAACTTGTTTAGTTATCAATAATTGAAAATTAAATTTAATATCGATTTTTTTCCAAATACTAAAATATATATTTTTTATCGTTCACAACACACAAGTGAATTTTCATAATTTTAAGAGCAAAAAAAAGCTCTTACAAATTGCAAGAGTTATATTTATCACTCATTTAAGGCGGCGTAGGTGGTTTTCATAATTTTGTTGTTGCTTTAAATGTTGTTGTATAATAATTTTCAATATTTTCCTTATGCAATTTTTACTCAAATCTTGAAGACTGTGGCGCCAATATTATTCATCGCCTCAGCAGTATGAATTTTATATATCGTATTGCAGTAGACGAATCAAGCACACACATACACATACAAATATAGATACATATGCAAGTAGTAGTTACTTTTAGGTATCTTAAAGATATGAAAAAAAAGAGAGAAAATGAAAAAATATATGAAATTAAAATAAATAATAAGAATAAAAAATGGTTAAACAATAACACAATGCCAAAGGGTGTTTTTCTTTTGGGGAGGAGGTTTGATTTGCAATGTTCATGGAGAGATGTATCATAAATATTTACATTGTTATTGTTGGATATATATGCATGTATATATATCTACAGATTTTGATGATGACTTTTTATGGCAAAAAAGATATGCTATAACTTTTAACAACAAAAATATTAATTCAGAAATTTATGATAAAAAAGGCCAGAATATTATTTCAATGACTTTTTTAGTTATTTTCTTCTATAATTTTGTTTTTCCCTCTTTTGAGTCTTGATAATACAATTCAAGTGTTAAAATATTATACTCAGTTGCAGCCCTCAATCCATATTGTTGTATTTTTTTTATTGTTGTATTTTTTTAATATTCTTTTTGCCTAAACGTTTATTTTTTCTTCTCGTATTTATGGAGGCAGCGGGCGTTTTGAATTACAAATTATTAAGGTAGTTCTCTATATATTTTTCAATAAACGTATGTTTAGGCAGAGTTTTGAATATATTAGATCCATAATATTGTAATTTGATAAGGTCTAAAAAAATATATTTTTTTGGAATCAATATTTACTATTTTAACAATTTTGTTATATATGAAAATAATATGAGATGATGTCTCATGACCGATCTTCAAATCGCTATTAAATACAGAATGATTGAATAAAAAGATGTGTTCAAAACCTGTTGTCAAACTTTCATACTAATTGGAGGAACTATAGGATACCAAGCTTCATGATATTTGGTCCTAAACAGACTTGATAGAAAACCAGCTCGTACTCTGACCGATTTTTTTAACTTCCAGATTAATTTTTCCCGTTGCTAATTAAAAAATGTTCACGATAAATCTTGAAGAAAAATATTAAACAAGTTTTGTTTTTCCCTGTCATAAGACCGACATCATATGCTTTTAATCCGATAAGACCTTTTAGAATCTACATGTTTTTTTAAATTCTTTTGAAGAGTAGAAAAAAATATTTTTTCTTTAATGAAAATTTTGAATTTTTATTAAAAAATTTGAATATCTAGTGAAATTTTGAGCTTTTAATATAAATTTTACATTTTTAGTTAAGTTTTTAGTGAAAAAGAAGTTTTTAGCGAAAATTTTTAATTTTTTGTTAAAATTTGAATTTTCTCGAATAATGATTGAATTTGTAGTGGAATATTCAATTTTAGTGAATTTGAACATTTTAGTGATTCTATAAATTTTTTGGTGAATTTGTTAGATTTTATGGGAATTTTATATTTTTATAAAATTTTAAAATTGAATCTTAACTGATTTTTTAACTTAAAATATTTTGCGATATTTTAATTTTTTTAGTAAATTTGTAATTTTTAATAAAAATTAGTTTTTTTTTTTAATTTTACTGAAATTTAAGTTGAATATTTTGAGATATTTTGCATTTGTATACAAATTTTTTAATTCAAACTTTTTAATAAAAATCGAAAATTTATTTTTTTATTCGAAGTTTTTTTTTCAGTGAAGATTTTCATTTTTGGAGAAAATTTCTATTGTTTGTAAAGTTTTCAGTTAATGAACTTAAATTTTAAAAAAAATTTTAGATCTTCCGTGATCTAAAAAATGAAAGAAAAATTATTATGAGAAAGTTTCCGGTTTAAATGAGTTAAAATGTTAAATTATTTGTATTCGAACAAACAAACTTCTCCTGAATTTTATATCAAATACCGTCCTCGGAAGTGATTCATAATTATTTTTGTTCATTATAACCGACATTTTAACATTTCGGTTCAAGTAGCTAAATTTGTTCTGGTCGTCATGCAAAAAGATCTAAGCAACATCGTTGAGGTTAATTTTGATTTGAATTTGCACCCTCCGAGAGTTCAATTCTCTCAAGATCATTTAAAGAGTCGTTTATACGTAATCGGGTGTTTTGGAATCCCCCTTGTGATAGTTTTGGCTATTAATCCTTAGAATTTTTTTTGAAGAAGAGAAAGATTGAGAGATTTAATACCTTTAAATGAGAATTTCCTAAGCAAATATCTTGCTCTGTTAATATCTATGAATTGGAAGAACATATTTCCATCCATTATTTAAATGTCTGTGGAGGTTTTCACTCTTAATGCCTGTTAATTGTCATGCTTAACTAAAATGTAAAACAAATTATAATAAAAAGTTTTACTATTATTTCTCTCTTCTCCGTTTCACTATAGAAAAATCGCATAAATTTTTCTTTTATCATCATCGTGGAACAAATAAAATTATAATAAAATTAACGCCACTAAAAAGGTAATTTATACAGAAAATATATCGCGTAAATATTTTCTGAACTTAATGAAGGCGTTTCTAAAGAAATAAAAATTAATAAAAAATTAAATTTTGCAAATAAATATCTTGAGATACAACAACTATCGGCCTCTTTTTAATGGGCCATTTTAATAAAAAAATTATCTTTATTTTTAAATATTTACAAAAGGTTTTCTTGTTTAATTAATTAACAAAATATTTGCAAACTCATTAATTTTATTATCAACACGTTACTATTTTTATCATCATCATAATCACTATTACGCTCTTTTTTTGTTACATTAACGAAATGCGTGTTTGATAAACATTTAATTAAGGAAATTTGTTTAATTCATAATTTAATATCTTTTTAGCGAATTAATAATATGAGTCTCTCTTTTTTATACCCTCCACCACCACATGTGGTGATGGGGATTTATTAACTTTGTCATTCCGTATGTAACACTAAGAAGGGATCATCTCAGAACCCATGTTATGTATATTTTTTGGCATCAAATCAAAATTTAAGTCGATTTAGCTATGTCCGCCTATCAGTCAGTCTGTCTATCAATATATTAAAAAATATCAACCGATATCTGAGGCAGCTTCTTAGTTCAAGAAAAGAACTTTCGTAAAATTGTCAATCAAAATCAAATAAAAAATAACTCATTTTATGACCCATTAAATGTTCCTTTCGTGTTATATTGTGTATAAGTCAGTGTATGTGAGTGTTTGTTTATGTACAAAACATAAAGTGTTTACTTCACACGCATTCGTCGTGAAGGGTATTGAAGATTCGACAAAGCCGAATAAAGCATTCTTTCTTGTTATCTAAATAGATTTTGTGTGTGTAAATTTTTGCATGTAAATGTCAATTTGAAATTTTTTTGACATGTTTTCTGAAATAATACACACACACACTTTATTTCATAAGTTCCTTCTAAGCAAATATTCAATTTTTATATATTTTTGTTTAATATTTTGATTGACAGTTTTAAATTAATTTAGGAATTCTCGTTCCTTTTTTCAGTTTTATTTGAATATTTCATTATTATTTTTTTTCGTCGTTTACATGAAATAAAGCGAATTGCGGCAGTTGAAGCAAATATTTGTGAAATAATTTTTTCATACGCATTAAATTATTTATGACACGCAAAAAAGAAAAATATTGAAAACGAAAATTATTTCAAAAATGCTAATGAATTTTATGGGTTGTTAACGCATGAGAAATTGTCAGTTCGAGTCTGTTTATCTGTCAGTTTTATTGATTTTGCGTGTAATTTTGAATAAATTCTAAGAATTTAGTTCAAAATTTGTAAGAATTTCCGGTCAAAAGGTGAAATAAAACTTTCCGGAAAATTTGAAGATTAATTAATGATTTCAATTATTAAATGGAAATTTAAATTTTTACTAAAATTAAGATTTTTGTTTAAATTAATTGAAATTTTTTATTTCTAATTTTTTTTAATTTGATTTTTTTGTAAAATTTTAAAGTTTTAGTTGCGAACTTTTTTTAAGAAATTGAATTTATAGAAAATTTTAATTTCTATTCAAATTTGAATTTCGAGCAAAATTTATTTTTAAATTTTATTCTTCTTGTGAAAATTTTTATTTCTAGTGAAATTTTAGTGGAAATTTGAATTTTTAATAGAAATTTTGGATTTTTAGTAAAATTTAAAATTTTTAGTAAAATTTTAAATTTTTAGTAAAATTTTAAATTTCTAGTAAGATTTTAAATTTTTAGTAAAATTTTAAATTTTTAGTAAAATTTGAAATTTTAAGTAAAATTTTAAATTTTTAGTAAATTTTAAATTTTTAGTAAAATTTTTAAATTTTTAATAAAATTTTTAAATTTTTAGTAAAATTTTTAAATTTTTAGCAAAATTTTTAAATTTTTAGTAAAATTTTTAAATTTTTTGTAAAATTTTAAATTTTTAGTAAAATTTTAAATTTTTAGTGAATTTTTAAATTTGTAATAAAAAAAGGAATTTTTAATGAATATTTTAATATTAATGAATATTAATTGAATTTTTAGTGAATTTTAGTAAAATTTTGGATTTTTAATAAACAACAAATTAATTTTTAATGAAAATTTTAATATTAATGAAAATTTAAAATTTTTAATGGAAAATTGAATTTTTAGTGAAAGTATAAATATGTAGTAAATAATTTTAATTTTTATTGAAAATTTATTTTTTTTTTGTAAAAATTTTAATTTTAGAAAAATTTTGAATTTTTAGTGAAAATTTGATTTTTTAGAATTTTTTTGAAAATTTAAATTTTTGGTGAAAATTTACTTTTTTTAACAAAAAAATTTTTAGTCAAAGTTAAATTTAAAAAAAAATTTGATTTTATTTTTGAAAATTTTAATTTTTAAGTGAAAATTAGAAATTTTAGGGGATTTTTTTATTTTTTGGATGAAAACAGAAAGTTGAAGCCAACTACAATGATATTTTAGAACACTCAAAGTCTTGTCATTTTCGAGTCGTTTAAAAACTTACCAATTTAGCTTCGGCCTTCAAGATGGCTCTCTTAGGTTTGAAAAATTAAGTCTCCCAAAAATTTCATTTTTATAAGTTAGAATCAACTGTCAATTTCTTCAATTTGGTCCCAATCATTTTCTTAAGGAACTGCTTTATTGGACAAATGTAGGACGGATAGGAGCTGGAGAAGTGTTACCCCCTTTACAAAGCAAATAATTATTATGGAATATCTGAAGAATTATAAACAGCGGTAGTTCTTAAATTTGGTTTGGTCCAAAAACTTCTTAAAAGAATTGTTTTACTAGATAAAACGTAGGACAGATAAGACCAGGGGGTTTGGTGTATCGCCTAGCACTTTTTTTTGGCAAAACGAAGTTTGCCGGTTCTGCTAGTTTTTCTAGATGACAAAAATTTCAAATACTGACACTGAACATTTTTAATTTTCAGCATAATTATTTCCCACCTTTAAAAAATTTCATTTAAAGTTCAAAATTATTAAATCATAAATTACATTCAAACACTTTTAAAATTATTTAATTTGTTTTATATTTTTCACAAAATTTTCAACAAATTACAAGTGAAATTTTTATAAAAATATTTTCAAATACAACTTTTTGTTTGAACACAATAAATTTTGAAAACAAGTGTTCAATAATGTTGAAATCAAACAAAAAAGAAAAAAAAAAAAAACAAAAACAAGGAACAAAAACAAATAAACATGTTTGCTTTCTGTCTATATGTTTTATTATTCAGGGTCAAAGTCGGTGTACAAGTAAAAATGCAGTTTAATTATCTGGTGGCCAAAGTTTAGGTGCGTGTGTGTAAAAGTGGGATGGATGGATGAATAGTGGCGGTGGTGGGATGACCTTAGGCTGGAATCATAATTTTCTAAAACGTTTTCTTTTGTTTTGGATTTTCCCATTGCAGCTCTTGAAAAGTTTAATAGACAATTTTGAGATAAAAAAATTATTTCAAAGAAATAAAAGTTGTTGATGGACTTTCTAATATTTTTTATTTTATTTTATTTATTTTTTTGTTTTGCTCCATGTACGAATGTTCGGAATGGAATAGAAATAGAGAAAAAAACTTTCAAACAAATATGATGCAATGTCAAGCTCACGGTTTCAAATACAACAAATAATAGTTTTCAAATGGTGAGGGGGTGGGTGGTGGCTGGCTGCTGGTTAAGTGTAATAAAAAATAATTTTGTTGTTGTTATTTTTTTAAGTTAAGTCAGATTTTACAGTCTACAAAGCAATTATCCATCATCATTTATGTTGTTGCTTGTATCGTTGTTGTTGTTGTTGCTGTTGCTGTTGCTGCTGTTATTGTCTCGTTGTTATTTAGGTTTTTTTCTGTTTATCAAAAACAGATAACATATAGTAAGGCCGACTATAGGAAGGACAGACGGACGGATGGGCAGATAGACATATACATTCACAGACACTCTTTCTCTCTCTCTCCCTCTCTCCCTCGCTATGTAGAGAGTGTCAAAGTCAGAGATTGATAGTTAAGTCAGGCAAAACAAGTGTTTTCAATTTGTTGTGCGATGATATCGTAACAAAATTGTGCAGACATGCTACATGACTATAGGGTGGTTGGTTTGTTAGTGGGTTCCACGCTTGATTGGTTGTATGAGATCAGAGTTGCCAAAATCCATTTTTATGAAACAAGTCAGATTGTAATAGTCATAATATCATAAAACTCTATAACAAATATATGACGATTTTTGTAGAATTTTATTAAATTTTCATCGACTCTAAAAGTGATTCTAAGTCAGTCTTTAGAAAGACATCTACATAAAAGCAAATTATTATCATGCTACACCAGAAAGGCGCACCCACACTGCTCGTTCCCAAGATAGTTGGATCTCCGTTCCGACAAAAGATTGCCAACCCAGTGACTGCTGAATCAAATGAATTTGTTTGTCCAAAAAACAACTAACGGGTATAGCCAACACTACTATATATTTTTCTTAGCAGAAATATAAAATTGAGCTCGCTCTGCTCAAACAGATGAGAGAGCAACAATCGTTTATAGTATATTGTTTAACCTCGCGTTCCAGGAGACCTTAATTCTGATCAACCTGATCAAACTCCTTGCAAATATTATCAAGAGAAATTTTCCAGTTCAAAAAGAAACATGATGACAAATGGCTTCAGAAAAGCTACTGATAATAATTTAATTTAATTTATTTTAATTTAATTTATATAATTTAATTTAAAAATTGCTGTGAAAATATGTTTTTCAGACTTGAAAACATAAAAAATCCCAAAAAGGTTTTACATTCCTGGCAACCCTGAGTGACAAAGATTGCATTATGGATTAAAGATTTCTTATCTTATTTTTCCCAAAATCATAGAACTGTCTTTCCCACAAACATATGTATTTAATTTTATAAGAAAATCTTGATTTCGATATCTTTTAAAGATTTCATGAACATTTTCTTAAAAATAAAATTTAAGAACGAAAAACTTAAAATAAGAAATCGTTTCCAAAAGCTGTCAGTTTTAATATAAAATAACAAATCAACTTTATCCTCTCACTATAAAAAAGTTTTCTATTTCATAAATATTTAAAAAGATTTTGAAACCCAAAAAAAAAAACTTTAATTGACTGACATTTCTTTGCTTGAAGTCGTAACTGTTTGGCTCCATTTTGTCTATTGAAATTTTCGTCTAAAAAAAGTGTTTTTTTTTACATTTCCATTTCTTTTATTTTTCCTCAGTTCCTGAAATAGACAAAAATGTATAAAAGCTTTAACCTCTAACAATCCTCAATCAAACAACGAACGAACAAATCCATCCATGGCCAATCAAACAAATGTCTTGTATGAAGAAATAAAAGACGAGACATGTTGGTAACAAATCTCAAACTCTTTTGGGAATTTTATTACCAAAAATGTAAGAGACTGATAAAAATCAATTTTTGTTTTATTTTATTTTTTTATTTATAAAAATTATAAAAAAGAAAAAAAAATATATTTTCTATGAATAAAAAACGCCCGAAAAAAATAAAAATCGTCTTAATTGGCATCATCTCTTATTTATTGTTTATTATTAAATAAAGCGGTTTTTTTATTGCAGCTGATATTTTTGTCTTATGTGAATCCTTTAATGTGATTTTATTGACACATGACTTGTTGATGTCATGTAATTCACAAATCAAAGAGAAATTTTGAAAAAGGAAAAAAATTTAATGTGGAAATCAAATCTTGTTATTTTTATTATTATTTTTTTTTTTTGGAATTTTAATCAAATTTTGGCATAATTGGTTTAAAATGGACAAATACAATCTTTTTAACGGTATTACACATTATTATATATTTAATAGTTACAAAAATTTAAAAGCACGATATTTATTAAGGGTCATATTTTTTTAAGAACTGGGAAGTTGCTTAAGGCCTTAACGGATGAAGCAGTCACAAAATTTTCTATTATGAACACTACAATCTTTTTGGTAACAATAGGCAAACACAAATTCATCGTAATGCCTTCGACTGCTTCATCGTCACGAGGTGCATCGTGGTAGACAATAAGTAATGTATAACACAAACTTTACTGACACCAAGGGTATTAAAAGCAGACAGTGTTAAGTGATACTGAAGTGATAGTTAAAATAGTGTAACGAAGTAAAGGATGAAATGCCTTTAACAATTCAATCGCCACAGGTGTATCATATTGAGACAGTTAGTGCACCCAAGTGTCCCTATTGTGTATTATGGGGGGCATATAAACCAGACAATAGGTTACTTCTCCGAACAAGTCCTACTATAATTTCTACAGTTCAGTATAGCCACCAACTGTATCGTAGGTAGACAGTAAAAATCTAGAACACACATGATACGCATTACTGCCACCAAGTGCTTCGTAAGCCGACAGTAAAGGCTGTGATAGGTAGTGAAATGAAGTGATATTTAAGGTAGTGTAGTGATAGGATAATATGCCTTTAACCATTTGTTCGCAAGGTGTATCGTAAGGGCGCATAAGTATCCCTATTGTGTATAATAAAGAGCATATACAACTGACAATAGGTCACCTTTTGTACCATTTCCGTGTGAAAATTACTTTTTAAGGGCTTAGTAAAATGCATAGAGGTGTCCTTTCTTCATCAAAACCTCTCTCACACACAAGTTCTCAAACAAAAACCAGCTGTTTTTAAAATAAAGCGAAAGTGAGCATTTTGAGCTACAAAATCTTTGCTTTTATTTTTTATTGTATTTTTTTTGTAAACTGATTCAGATTTGTGCAATTCAAGTCGAAATTATTTTTAGAAAAATGTTCGCAAAATTATGTTAAAATCCATTTACTTCTCATTAAATAATTCATAAATTTTTTCGGTGAAACTCTTTCAGATATCGATATATTACTTCTAGAGTACAGAAACGATTTCTCTAGTTTTAATTATGTCATATGTAAATTAATGTAGAGAAAACGCCACAGTGGTCGCAAATGGGTTAATCGATACATAACCGTTTCTACTATAACTTTTTTCGCATAAATTTACTATAAAAAAACAAAACAACTAACAATAATTAATTATTTATTTACTTGTTATTTAGAATTGTTAATTTTTTTGTAAAAAAGTGTATGACCTCGACATTGACAATTATAGTATTTTTAATTTTTTTTTCTGTTTTGTTATTGTTATTTAACAATTCATAGAAATATTTCATAAAACAATAATTATGTTTTTATTTGGAATTTATAATTTTTTTTTTCTATTTTTCTATATAATTTTAGGTCACACATCGTACAACTGGACAAGTGATGGTTTTAAAAATGAATCAATTACGAGCAAATCGACCAAATATGTTAAGAGAAGTACAGCTGTTAAATAAATTATCACATCCAAATATTTTAAGGTGAGTTTTAATAATAATTTTTAGTATATTCATGCGGGTCACTATTAAAAGTGAAATATCTGGGGGGAGTAGAACTAAAAAAATAATTTTTGGAAGTAATTTTGTGTCTTTGTAACTACTCAATATTTTTATTAAAATTTGCGCAACATTATTTATAAACATGTTGCAACAGCTGTACACTTATCTCATAAAATGATGCAGCATATAAACAAATTGTAAAGTTTCCAAAATTCTTAAAGATTATGTAAAAGAGTAATATAAATATTTGGTGTCGCCTGAAAGCTTATTATTTGAAAATTTTTTTATTCACTAAGTTTTAGAACAAAATTTTTCAAAACCACTGAAGTTTCTATTTTTAATCAAATTTTCTGAAAAAAATCCTATCAATTTAACACTTATTTTAAATCTATTTAAATAAAGTAATATTTATAAAATCTAATCATAATAAGGACAAAAGTGTCCTCTATGTGGTACTATAAATAAATTATAACTTTTTGTACTGAAATACCCAAAATTCCAATTCAAAAACGTACCTTTCAAAAGTAAGACTTTTTTTTAGAAAATTTGGCACTTCCCGTTTTTTTCTAGAGGTTTGGCCCAAAAGTTGTTATATTTAAGTATAATGTTGGGAAAATATACTTGATACAGGAATAAGGAAAAAAATACATTTTTCAAAAAAAACCATATTCGAAAACGGGTTTATGTCAACCGGTTTTTATTTGATTATTATAAATTTATAGAAAAATATTATTTATTAGAAATTTAAATCAACCAATAAAAACCAGTATTGTAAAATCGCCTGAACATGAAATAATGATTCCATCAAAATCAAAACGTGTATGTTAATTATCCTGTTTACCTAAAAAATGGATATTGCAGGATAATGGATAAAAAATCTTGCAGATATAATTTAATTATTGTAATGAATGTGATGACGTCTCAAACAGACGGACATAGCAAATCGGTTCAGAATATGTTTCTAAAAATGCATACAGTACTTTGCTCGTGTTACACACGGAATTAAAAATATATATGCTCGTTTATGGTGGAGTTCACAAAAATGAAGCAGAATATGCTTTAAATAACACCTGCATATCGAATAATTCGACAATAGAAATTATTTGAAACTGGTCGTTTAACCGGTTTCGGTTTTTTAGAATACACCAGCTAGTATTTCTCCTGTTTTCTCCTAATTCTCTCTGATTTGCTTTACATGGATTTTGCGTAAAGAATTCTTTCAAAATAATAAAGAGATTTTAAAGCGAAGAAAAAATCGCATTTTTAATTTCACAATTTATTACCGGATTCACAAAGGTGTATGAAAAAAAATATTTAAGTCAATTTTTGGGACTCCGCCAAGTTCACAAACCAAAAAAATATATCGAGAAATTGTTCGATATTTCACTTTGGTCTACATATTTCATTAACTATAAGAAATATCTCACATATGTAAACATATATTTATATAGAGAATTATATGGACTGTCTATATGTCAAAGGTGTTTTGGTTTTTATAATGTTGGCACTTTTTACAAAAATGCTAATGTGATCAACTTTAGAGGTCCACTCTCCCTTACCTCGACCCACTAAGAACTCTGAGCTCTTAAAAGAGATTATAAAATAATGTTCATGTTAAATTTTATTCAAAAAATATTCAGTCATTTTTTTTAGTTTAATGTAATTATTTCTCAAAAAGCGTTTATAATTCCCTACAAACTGCTCTATAGAATCTCAATTTTCAAATATTTGAAGTCTAAAAATTGAATTTATATTCTTAATATTCCAATTGGGTGATATAAACCAAAATTCTTTACATTTTATTAGTTTAAAAAATATTTTTAAAAATCCTTAAAACTACGTGAATTGTCACCACAATTTCTCAATAAATTCCTTGAAAATCGAACAGAAAATTCAGAATTTCGATAATAATTCTAGAGAAAGTTTACGACTTAAGATTTGGACCAAATAATAATTGTTTGAGATTTTTTCCAACATTAACAAAATTTTAATTGCTCATAAACTTATTTAAAATATTTATTTTTATATCTTACACAACACCCCCCCAAAACAAAATTATGATCAATTTCATTAAAATTGTTTTCGTCATTAATAACTCTTTTCGAAAATATTGAAATGAATTATGTGATCCACCTGCTTAAGAACATGAAATGTGAAATAAAAAAGAGTTCGAAAATTTAACGACGCTGCAATTACAGAACCAATAAGACATCACTCACGTTCTCTCAGTAGGGGTTTTTGGAGGGGAAATTTTAACCTAATAAAATTTTGATTTGTTATTTTTATTTTATTTTTTTTTTCAGATAAATATTTCTTTCTTTAGATATTTAATGTTTAAATATCCACCCACTATTTTTTCTTTTATTTCCACAAATTGTTATTTTATTATTTGTTAGAAAATTTTGTTTGGTGGAATCATTTTATTTTTCTATTTCTAAAATTCTATTTTTATTTCATTTTTCTATTTTCATTTTATTTATTTTGGGTTATTAAAAAAAAAAAAAAAATGTATTTTTAAATATTTGGGTCAATAGCAGTATTAAACATTTTAAATTAATTGGGAGTCTCAAATAAAATTATTCCAATTTGTTTTTAATCGAACAAATGAAAATTGAAGAAATATTTTGAAATACAAGGTTTCCATTTAAGAAGAACATTAACAAACAATTATGGGAAGAGGCGCCATCATTGTGTTTATTATTCAAAAATTCTCGAATAGAAACGAGATTTAAATTGAAGAAAAAAGTAGGTTAAAAAAAAGTATTGAATTATATTAAAGAAAAACGATTTTTTTTAATTCACTTTAAATAAACAACTTGTGATAATTTCAATAAAAAATAAATAAATTAAATGTTTTTAATAAAATAGTTTTCTCTTTGGGCAACTGTAAATCGATTTTTTTTAAATAAAAAAACTTAACACAAATAATTATTATTACAAATTTTAATAAAGATTTCAAATTATTTTTTTCTCTTAAGTAAGAAAGATCTCCTTTTTAAATATGAAATTTTCTTTTAAAAA
>PYHX02000467.1:94802118-95038541 GCA_004302925.2 Cochliomyia hominivorax | reverse complement strand
TCTGTTTTTAATTTAGTACAATTTACCAAAAAAAAATATGTATTTTTAGACAATAAATTTAAATAATGTGAATTTATTGCGAAATAGGTAAATGTGTCTGTGTATAAAAAACGATGACAAATTAATATTACTTTTCCTATTGGAGTTTTTTTTTGGAAAACTAGACAGAATTTTAGTTTTCTTGGAATTAATTGTGAAGGAATCCATTTTTCGTGAAAATTGTAGAAGATCACACATTAACGTTATTTTTACAAATGTAGTTTTATTTTGCTATTCTAAGGATTTAAATGATTTTTTTTATTAAATGTCATCATAGATAAAGATTTCTTGAACGATTATAGTTTATGAACTTTATATGCGATCACAAATAAACGTAAATTGTATTATTTAGAGTTTTAGACAAAATCTTTACTTCTTATAAAATAAATATTGATTTTGCAATATCAGTTATACCTTAAGTGATCACAAATAAACGTTTTTTTACTATGGAAAACTTATTTAAGAAATTTTAAATCACCTGTAGTAACGCGCTACCTCAACAAAGGTGGTGAGGTTATTAAAGGTTTTGTGCATATTGTTTTTAGTGGTCAAAAAATGATGCTATCACCAATTTAAAGTTTGCTATAACCATGTCCGTCCGTTCGGCAGGCTGTTCATGTAAATCTTGTTTGCAAAGTACAGTTCGCAGTTTTTTTCCTAAGGACGATGTCTATTGTAATTGGTTATGACCGCTCCATTTTATTACATAGACCTAATGCTAATGTCCTCCCGAAATGGGGTTTTTAACCCATAAAATTTCTAAATAAAAAATTTTTAATGAAATTTTGCCCAAAGAAGTTTTGTGATAATCTTAAATAACGTGCTAAATTGTACGAGGTTCGATTCATTGTTTCTGATACCTCCCGTACAATCTCCACTTTCGAATTTCACTTTAAAGTGCATAATTCTCATATATACACCAGAAAAGTATTCATGTTTGATAAAAAAACGAAATAAATATGCACAAAAGTCTATATTGCAAATTTTACGAGGGTCGGCTTATAATTTCCCATACTTATAATATGGTATTTCATTATTATTTTTCATTTAGTTTAAATAACTTGTGATCACTTCAAATTCATCATGAAAGCTAAAATTGTCTATAAAATTTAAATGAAACAAAATTCCTAAAAATAACATTAATTTATGATCTTTCAACATTTTACAACAAATTCGAGTTTTTTTTTATAAAAAATCTATAACAACTTAATTAGCTCAAAGTTTCCTAAATAAAAAATCATTAATTAAAAGTATTTTCACAATATTACAATAAAAACAAATAAAACAGCACACAATTCAAATCAAATTCTTCAAAAAAAACTTTATTTGCCAATAAATTTCTATCCAGAAAAAAATATATTTCATATAGTTTCAATATCAAATCCCTGTTTTGAGATTATGTCTGCATCCATTTTATTAAGCGCTGGGTAAACCTTCATGAGCAGCCCAATCAAGCCAGGAACCTTTATAGTTCTTAACATTTGTATAACCCAATTTTACAGCAATTTCAGCAGCTTGCTGAGCCCTTTTACCCGAACGACAGGAGAAAATCAAATATGTATCTTTAGCTGGTTTATAACGTCCATATTTTTGTTGAAAAGCTTCATCTTTCACTTTATCCGATAATGCATGTTCCACATAGGCCAATGGAATATTAATACTTGTGGGAATTTTACCAAATTCTTCAATTTCTTCAGGTGTACGAACATCGATTAAAAGTTTTTCGGGATGATTTGGAAGATCCTTGATTTCCTCATAATAGACAATTCCAATTTTACTATCAAGAGCAGCGTATTTAGTATAACTTTTTGCTTGACTTATTTGCAATAGACATTGCAAAGCCAAGATTGCGAAACAGGTCTTAAGATGAGTTGAAGTTTGTTGCTTCATTGTGCGCAATAAACTGTTTTGATTTTAAACAACTTTAAAAGTTTTAGTTATAATGTGAAAGATCGTATTCGTGTCTGTCTTTCTGTCTGTCTGCCTGTATGTTTGTAGGTAATGACATTGAAAATTTAAAGTGGTTGTTAATATGTATATGTTTCCGTAAACTGGGAAGAGTTTTGGTTTTGCCAAAACAGAAAATAAAACAGAGTTGAATTAGCCGGTTTTAGCCAAAGTTGTATTTATAAACAAGCAAGAGTGTAGTATTGGGTTTAGGCCGACTTTATAATACTTTATCTGACGGAGATGAATTTCAGAAATATGTGATATATAAAGGTAAAGATCGATCTTCATAAAATTTTTCGCAATCCCGGTTAGCTCAGTGTTCGGACTATTTGGTTCAGTTTTAAAAGCATACAAACACTAAAAAGGTTCCTGACAGGAACGCTGCTAAAATTTTTGAAGCCAAAAACAGAGGACGGAAATTGAAGTCAAGTTTTGCAAAAAAATATTCTTGCAGATTTTTATATTCTGGCAGACTTAAAGCAACTTTCTGGTCAAGATTATTTGTTGCTGATATTCGAGGGAATATTAAAGAAATGTTAGGACTCGAATGCAATCAAAATTTCTATCTGACTATCACCAGTGTCAATAGGCTTATTTTTCGACACAAAAAATAATCTGACGTGTAAAGTGTTACATAAACAGCTTTGAGTTCGGACCTTGCACAGTATTTCAGATGACCCTACCTGTACGAAGTGGTATTTGATAGCAGAATTCACACATATGTACTCATAAATCTTTAAAATATTTTCAGATATATGAAATATTTTTTTTGAACTGAGATGTCTCACCTTTGAGAACCTGTGGATGACCCCTGTTGGGTATACAAAGTCTGAACTCAAATTTTAAGCAAAACTTAACCTTGGCTATCACTTTGTGAAATTTCAAACTTGGAAGTTACAAATTAATTTTTCATTTAAAACACTGTACAACGTTAAATCCACTTTTGGGGTGATTCAGAATTTTATACGGTAACAATATTTTCTTTGTTCATTACAAAAACCACAAGAAAGTCATAATAACACAATCACCTATGATGTTATAGGGTATTAAAAACTAGTTATTACAATAGATCAACTATTTTAAAGCGTTGCTTTGCAAAAGGGCTTTAATACGTTTGTATATAAATATATTTTAAAGATAGATACATATTTTTAACTGATGTATTCTAAATTTAGAATTAAAGGTATTATTTTTTATTCTTAATTTTTAATGAAAAATGCATCCGATCCAATTTTATACCCATATTTTTATGCGTTAAAATCAAATATCACTTTATTTAAAAATATCATTGTCCCATTTTTAAGGTAAATTTATAAATTGTGATAAACTGGTTTCACTTTTTGATTAATTTTAACTATTTTCAAATTTATTTCATTAATTATTTATTACTGTGTATATAAAATTATATTGAGATCGTACAAGTTTTGAATGTTAATTATTTTAAAACTCTTGTTATATCGAATTTTAGCAGACTTAATTGATAATATTCGTTATTTGGTTACATCAAAAGTTTTAGCAGTTTGTTTGTGATTATCTGATGCATATATTTATATATGACAGCTAGAGTGATCGATTCTTTGAAACTTTTTAAGAAACCGGTTTTCGATATACGTTTACTCTAATAATAAAAAAAGTCTTTTGAAAATGCTTAAATGCTTTTTTACTATTATTTTTTTTACTATATAATTTTTGGGTTGAATTTGGAACCATTATTAACATTATTGCCCTAAGCGGATTAAAATCAGCAAGGAAGTTTTAGACTGACATCTGAGACAGTCTCATATTTAAGACAAAAAACTTCTGCCAATTTTTCAAAAACTTTTTATCAGATTAAAATAAAATGGAAAAACCAAAACCGACTTAATTCCAATAAACGATTATATCCAGTTATTAAAAACCGGACTGATTAATCACTCTAATGACAACATAAAACTAAACACAATAATGATCAATTCCAAATCCAAAATGTCGTTTATCTATGATCAATTAAACATAAAACCTTAGAAACTATAATCGTCTATAATTTTATAAAAAAAGACCTCAATTTCAAAAATAACACATATTTCTGATCACTTTTAATTCTTATTATAACTTGATTTTTTGTACAGTCACATCCATAAGTGTATGCACAAAATGAAAATTAATATAAAATATAAATTTTTAAGGATTGTGAATTCAAAACAGATAAATTAACTTTGTAGAGTGTAATTTGCAATGAAACAAAAAAGTAATAAATAAACAATAACTAAAAATGTTAAAATTTATTAATAATCGATGGGACAAATCTATAGGCACATCAATCAATCTATTTTTTGTTCTAAAACCCTCTCAGTATTCTTTGCATGGAATGTTCCCAGTTTAATGTGATATCTTCTCCAATTGTTTTCCATTCTTCTGGCATCCATTCTTTCTAATCACTTTTTGCTGACATCTTAAGTGTTAATACTCTTCGATCTTATTATTCGCACATGTGCTCGATGGGATTTAGGTCGGGAAACTGCGTAGAATGTGGCAAGACATTTCCCGTATTATATGCAAACCAAATCTTCCTATCGTTTCGAATCATAATCGTGCGGAATTGTTTATGTGTAAAGTAAATTTAACTTCTCTGGACTTTAAAAATATGAAGATGAAATTTTGACCATTATTCCACTAATTCTTGAATTATACCCTGCAATGTGTAGAATCTCTAAACTTCCTTAACAAAATCTTCCGTTGAAGATGTAAAAAGCTGTGAAAATCTTTCGCAGATTTTTAAGGATCATCCAATTGTTTGTACAGTAAAACAGCTCCTTGAAAAAGTAATTGGAACCAAATTTTAAAACTCTCGCTGTAACAATTCTTTAGATATTTAGCAATTAATATTTTCTTTGTATGGGGGTTACTCTTCCCATGATCCATTCTATATTATTTTCAGATATATTTGGAACTTTTTGTGCAAATTTCAGCAAAATCGGTAGAATATTAAAGATAGATGATTAAATTAAGATAATAATTAGTGTACTTTTATATATAATCTAACTATTTTAATTAAAATTTCATTTTATATACCTTTAAGCCCACTGTACATCACATTGTCCCCATTATTTCAATGAATACCTAAAGAGTTTTCGAAAAAAAATGATTATTTGTTGTAATGGCGCACTTGTTAATTTTAACCTTTTGCTTACAAGTTCAAGATGGTGGGAATTTTAATCCGGTTCTTATCAATTTTCTTTAGTCTATTAAAATATATATATAAATACATGTAGTTATCAGTTTAATACAGTCGACAACAGCCAATGTATTTAAAAAAAATATAGTCTGTTCATTTCTTCTGATAGTCTGATTAAGAAAAAAATTCTCACGACTTTCGTTTAGTCATAATACCCTCCACTACCACTAGTGGTGAAGAGGGTACATTAACTTTGTCATTTCGTGTGTAATACAAAGATCGAATTTTTTAGACCCTATAATGTATATATACTTTTGCATCATCTTTTCTATAGGCCTGAGAAGTTTTTTTTTAACCAGCTAAATCGGTTCAATAAATTTAAAGATATAGACTAATATCTGAGGGATCCACTTAGTACAAGCAAAAAATTTTCTTAAAATTGTCAATTTTAAATCGAAAAATTAGATTAAAATGTTGCCAAATTATTAGACTATATGTATGTACTTTATTTACGATCCAAAAAATATCAAAATCGGTTCAGTGGAAAAAAATTATAGCCCAAAAAATATAACTAACTTTATTACTCATTCTAATTTGTCGATTTACAATTGAAAATTTTACGAAAGTTCTTCGCTTGAACTTAGAGATTGCCTTAGTTATCGGTCTATATCTTTTAATGAAGTGAAAAGATTTCTGGCTTTAAATAAAAATATTCTCAGGATTATTCAGGTCAAATTTCATTCAGCTCTGTCGATTATTGTAGATGTGAGTGTTCCACGACAGACGAACTTAGCTAAATCGACAAAGATTTATGGGGTCTGAGATCATTCCTTCTTAGCGTTACATACGGAATGATAAAGTTGGTGGTGAAGGGTATAAAAAATAATATATTTTTTGCTCCTTTTTTTTAAATTTTATTCATTTAATTTTTAATGAATAAATTAAATTATTAAAATTTTATGTTTTGAAAATAAAAACATTAAAAAATGTTTGATAACCGAAATATTTTTTTTAATAATTTGGTCTACGAAACAGAAAAGTCACCTTAATTTAATAACAGTAACTATTTATTTTCTATTATCTGAAATAAAAATTTTGTATGCTTTAATCGCATACTAAAATCAGTCATTATTTACATTTACATTAAATTAGATTAAACAATATTTTTTATCAAATTTTTAGAAGTTCAATAAACTAATTTAATTTCAACATTTTCATTTTAAATACATACAAATGAACATACCTAAATACATACATAAATATATATGTATGTGAATAAGCAGATAAACAAAATCTTAAAAATACTTTTACTATATACATACATGTATATATATTTGTATACCCTCTAGCACCACAAATGTTGGAGGGTGTCAACAACAGTCTGTCTGTCTATTGTTGACACGCTCACAGCCCCAGTAATTGACAGAGTTCAATGAAACTTGGCCTCAGTATTTTTTTATAGTTCTGAGAAATTTCCTATAAAAAACCAGCAAAATGTGTTCTATATACAAAATGTAGTAAGAGATATAGACAGATATTTGAGGTAATCTCTAAATTCAAGTAAAATTTCAAATTATAATTCAAAATATTGGGATAAAATTTCGCCATTATATTAAGTTATATGCATTTCACTAGCAGACCAGGCAAACTATATGTTGCAAAAAAAATGCTTTGTATGGGTTATAACCCTACGTTATTGTTGGTACCAAATTTGAGAACTCTCTCTCTGTTATAGTTGTTAATCAAATATTGATTATCAAATATTTGCTTTGTAGTATACATATAGTTATATAGATAGATAGATAGATAGATAGATAGATAGATAGATAGATAGATAGATAGATAGATAGATAGATAGATAGATAGATATTCTCTCCTGAGAATAACGGGGAGTAACGCCTCCTCGGACCCTAGTTCTGGCAGGATGGAGAGCGTACCAAAATGGTTACATGTGCTCAGTGAAGTCCTGCAACAGGGCGAATGGTTACCGCCCTTAATAAGGTATCCCACCACCAAAGTGCCCTCAAGAGAGGTAAGGATTGGAGAGTGACGATTCCATGGTTTCTTTAGTCGAATGAATAAGATTGAAAAGAAGATAATGGAACCCAGCTGAAAGGCATTACGATCAAGTCCAGTACAATCTTAATCATGATATTTCTGGAAATAATGGATTGGAATAGACGCTAAATGGGCTGACGGTTTCAGTATTCTGGGACTTTAGTACGTAGAAGTGACACTCTACGGAAATGGCTTCCAGGCTAATGCCACAACTGCGTCCGTCCCGATAAAACTTGGCAGGTCTCAAGATACGTTCGCGAATTGTCGCCGTTAGGTTGGTGGTACAGGTTCGGATGTATTTTTTCCCAATCAACGCGGATCTGGCTCTGGCTTTTGGGCTCATAAGGACCCCTTGTCAATCCTCGCATGGTCAACGATTTGAGAAAGGGGCATTGAGTTGGGACCAAATAAAAAATATATAATGAATAATACCAATAAAAACAATCAAACTGAAGCATCATCTACATTTGTGGTGGAGAGTATTAAAGATTCGGCAAAGCCGAAGTCTTACTTGTTGTACAATATTTTTTTATTGTTTTGATTACTTAATATATGTGTGTGTATATATTTCTTCTTCTAGTTATCTTATCAAATTAGAGAAATATATTCCAATGGCCAGATTATGTCCAACATAATTTTTTCATATTTTAAATAAAAAAGTTTTTACTATTGCGCATGGTTTTTGAATAGAAATTCAGAATTTGCAAAGAATAAAATTTACTTATTGATTGATTTAAAAATAATTCTCAAAATGTTTGGGTCCAAAAAGAGTATTTTTAAAAACGAGAATGAACTAACGAGATGACAATCTTCTTCTAGTCTGGGACGTATCCAATGATTCTCCAGAGTTTGCTTTACCATTTGGACGATCATAAACCGTTTTAAAGGCAAAACTAATCTTAAAAGTGGGAAGGGTAGCGAAAGTCCACGTAAATCAACTGGAAAAGAACGTGTCAAAATATATCGAAAGTTTATAATTTATTTAAAAATAATATCAAAACTGCTTGCTACAACTATATAACAAGATTTTTTGGTTTTGATCAGAGAATTGTTATTAATCGGGAAAAAAGAATATAGCCATGGTCCCACGTGCTCTTCTCCGATGTAAATTTATTATTTTTACACCTGATGGATATTCTAGTCTATGGAGAATGACTATACCTACATACATATTCAAACAAATGTTACACCAACAGTTGTTGTTTTAACAGTTCAGTTGTATCTAACAGTGTAAAAGTAAGTGTCTGCAGTCCGCAGTGGGATTTGAAGAACTTATTTTTATTGATGGAATAATGGATAAAAAAGTTTGTCTTAAAATTTTGAAGGAAAATGTTAAGAATGTGAAAAGAAGTTGTATTTACCACAGTCATTCACATTTCACCACGGTATTGATCCAAAACATTTAGCTCACGATGTAGAGATGTGGCTCGCATATAATATGACTCTAGACATACTGCATTGTCAGCCGTCTTCAGATCGAAATATCATTGAGCATTGGTTAGAATTAGATCATAGAGTACGAACACGTAAGATGTCAAGTAAAAATGATTGAATACATTCCTACCAAAAAAAAACATGAAAGTGTTATAAAAAAATGGATTATCAACGAAATATTAAGTTCGGCTTTAAACAAATTTTTCATCTCGTAACAATAGATGTGCCTATAATTTTGTCTACCGAAAACCAATATTTTTTAACATTTTTACACACTTCATCACCACAGAAGAGGGTACATTAACTTTATAATTCCGTGTGTAACATTAAGAAGGAAACATCTTAGACCCCATAATGTATGTATATTCGCGCATCAAATCAAAATCTGGGCTAATTTGGCTATGTCTGTATGTCTGTTGTTGGCACGCCCACATTTACAACAATTGACATATGTAGCTTAATGAAATTTAGCCTGAGTATATATGAGTGATCAGAGAATTATTTTAACTCTCTGATCACTTTCATCTTACACATCGTTTTAATGTCTCTTTAATGTCTAATAATCTTTTCTTTATACCTTTCATCACCACAAGTGGCGATGAGGGTATATTAACTTTTGTCATTTCGTGCGTAACGCAAAGAAGGAAATATCTCAGACCACATAATGTACATATAGTTTTACATCAAATCAAAATCTGAGTCGATTTAGCTATGTACGTCTGTTAAATAAAATTTGAGTATTTCTCCTGAAAAATTAGTAGAATCAGTTTAGTATTTTAAAAAATATAAACCGATATCTGAGGCTACCTCTAAGTTCAAGCAAAAATCTTTCTTAAAATTGTTAATCATAAAACGACAAATTAGCCACATTCTTAAGCTGTATATACATCATTACCATTCTAAAAAATCATTAACAAAATCGGATCAGTTGAAAAGAAGTTATTGCCAAAAATATAAAAAACTTTTTATATATTATATACGTCTGTGAGTATATGTGTGAGTGTGTATGTACAAAACATAATGTATTTACTTCACACGTTTTTGTACTAGAGGTTATTGAAGTTCGGCGTAACATTCTCACTTTGTTTTTATTTACTTCACTACGCCACATTCATTCTTTTGTGTGCACTTTTAACATGGCGTGAGGTTTTTAAGTCCGGGTTCATTTTGTTTTTTTTTCATAACTGATACTTCTGAATATACTTTCTCTATTTGTCAATACGATTATTAACATAAATAAAATATGAAATATAAATCAAAAGAAAATAAAAAAAGTGATCCGATCCGATCCTTATCAAAATTTAGAACAAGCAACACGCGAAATTCTATGTGTGTGTAGGTTAATTGAAAGAAAAAGACAGTGGTAATAATAATTTTATTATTAAATGGAATTTATTAATTATTTAAAATATTCCGGTTAAATTATTATTTAGAACAAAATCTATTTATCAATTGTTTTGTTTATTTTCTGTTTTTTAATTTTGAATCATTGAAATTTTCTCCTGCAAAAAAGTGAATAAAATGAAAACCGGAACTATTAAACAAACTGATAGAATATTTAGTTTTTTTTCAACAACGGATTACACTTGTATTTAAATATCCTTATAAAAAACTATTATGCCGAATATATATTTACAAAGTTTGAGATTTTTATAGATTTTATAAATAATAATTGAGCCAGTCGAACGGATGTCGTTGAATCGACTTAGAAAGCGATTCGGAATCGAACGGTATACTTTAAAATATCGAAAGCAATAATTTGTCTGCCCTTTACAAATATCTACCTGCACAGTGGTCCCAAAAAACGTTTTTTGTAAATTTGGAACTGCAGAGGGTTTTGAATTTTTTTTGTAAAATTTATATATTAGAGTTTAGTATCGTTTGAAAAGTAATTACTTGAAAATAATAATATGTACATAGTTAACTATTATAATTAAATGTCTTTCATAAATTTAGAAAAAAAAATCAAATTCAGTTTTAAATAAATTCTATAAAAATTAAAATATTTTGGTTATAAAATTTGAACATAATATGGACAAAGTTGTTTTTAATGTAGAACTATAAAAATATTCCCACTTTTTTATTTCAAACTACCCAAAATTACAAACTTGTTTTAAAATTCCATTTTTCAGTAAATTGCTCAACCTACCGTTGAAAGAGGTTTGGTCCATTTAAATTTTTCCTCCTCAAAAAACTAAAGCAAATTTTAATATTGAAAAAATTTCGATAAGGCTAGCGGGGAAATTGTTTCCCTTAATGTCCTCGGATTTGCTTAATAAGCATTTACATTAGAAATTCTTTCAAAATTGAGAAAAAATTATAGTTTAATTTTTTAAAAAATCAGAAAAAATCCCATTTATACCAAATTTGTATTTTAAAAATACATAACTATTAAATCCATGTACTAGATAAATGGTTCTTTGATAAAAATTATTTAGAATTTTGTATAGAAGTCAGTCAATATTTTAATTTTTTTTTTTTTTTTTTGACCAAATAGAACCCACCAAGTTCAAAAAACTAAATAAAATGTGTCCCAAAAATGTATCAAAATTTTTATTTAGTCTAAATATCTTAAATTATACATGTTAGCATATGTTTTGCAGAGAATTATAAAAGCTCTATGTATGTAAAATATTTATTCAATCAAGTCATAAACAAAATTTTAGCGCTTTAAAACAAAATACTATATATTCGTGGTGACTCATTTTGGGATCCAATTGCCCATCTAAGGAAACCACAAGAAACATGTACTTTAACCACAAGAAAATGTACTCTAAATCAATCAAGTTATAAATTACAGAATTATTTTAAAAAAAATCTTTTTTGGACCACTGTGCTATAGTAGTGCAGAATATAATAACTTAGCGATTTGTTTTAACTATTTATTTAAAAAAATATCAATGGATAAATATATTACAAAATATAGAGGAAATCATTTTATTTTTCCCGATAATATATCTATAGCATGCATTTCTGCTTCTGCCAAACGTTTCTTTTCCTCGGCTATTTTTGCATCTCGTATAACCTTTTGTTCAGCATCAGCTTGGCGGATTTTTTCTTCCTTCTTTTTTAAACGTTTTTGATGGAACATCCCATACAGGATACCAAAAGTTAACATGGAATAACGTCCAAACTTTATTAAAGGAGATACAGCAATAGGTGGTTGAGACATATTTATAAATTTAATGTTAATAAAATTATAGATCTTTTGCAATTCTCTTTCAGTTCTTTCTTTCCGTTCAGTTTAAATATATAAATATATTTGTACATTCCATTCCATGTAGGAATCTTATTCCAGTTAGAAATGATAAAATTTCGATATAAATCAGTGTAATCAATTTCTTACGGTATAAAAGCGGTAATTTTTTAAACGATTTTAAAACCGATTATAACAAAATAAAACTCTAACAAAAATTACTTTAAAATCTGTCATTATTTTTCTGGAGAACTTTATATTTTAAAATTAAAACAGGCAGTTACAAACTTCTAGGTCAAACGATATAACTATAACTTCCTGAGTCGATTTAACGATGTCTGTTCGTCCGCCTGGCATATGTCCAAGTAGTTAATGCTATAGCAAATTTTACGATGATCTGTCCACAATCCTTTTATCGATGAATAAACTTTGCCACCTTTTTGAAAAAATCTTAAAAATTCATATTTTTATCAAAGTTCCAATTTTTCCGTTTACCGTTGCCCGGGGTTTTATGCATTTACCACATGCACTTGTTTCTAATTGTAATTATACTGGTGAAGACCATAAAAAATTAATTTTAGCCTACCCTTCTTTCCTATACGAAGGAATAGGTCGTGATCTGGAATAACCAGAATCATCGTGATATACCCTGGCTTTTGGTAAAGCCCTTTCCATCAAACATCAACATTAAAAAAAAGAACGGCCCACTAATTAAGAAAAGCTATAAATAAAGGGTAAACATTTATTTCGTGGTCAGTGATTAAAAGGATAGAGGTTCATAATCTCTTACGGTTCAAAAGTTACAGAATTATTCCCAACAAAACTTAAGGAGTAAGATAAAAAAATTCTTAAAATACATTTATGTTAATAAAAACAAAACTTCTAAAGTTTCATTTTTTATTTAATTGAAATTATTATTACAAAAAATATGTATATTTTTAAAATTTTATTCACTAGTAATAAAATTATGAACCTTTTCGGAAACCCTTCCATTAACGTTTTTATAGTGCTTTCTGTCACATTACTCGATCAGGTAGTCTTCGTTTAAAAAAACGTTTGGAGACTTGTTTATGCTCTTCATTTCACTTTTAACAAAATATCCAATTTCTTTTCATTGGCCTTAGCTCCGGGCTGTTTAGATGAATTGCATTTCTTGAAACAAAAACATTATTGTTCTTATACCACTCAGGATGCCAAGTTAGGTCAATAATAAGTGGACACATTATAAAGTCTTATGAATGGATGCATTCCTTGATGTAAATTTCTGTATAGAGTTAGTTTTAACAAATGATTAATTTTTTTGCAGCAACTGCATATAGCTTGTCATACCAAAAATTTGTCGGAAAATTTTGTCTACTTTGGAGTATTAAACTTTTTCTCAATATTCCCGCGAACATCATCAGCATACAATTTTTTACCATCTGCTAGAACATAAGTTACGTCATCCATTTTGCAGCTTTTTTCTCTTTAGAAAATTTGACTGCAGTAACTTATCGTACCAAATAGTTTAATCTTTAATTAACCGGGCTACCACCCTACCAGATGTTTTGGAAGCTCTTTTGAAAACGCTTCCTCTTTTTTAGCTTTAGAAACATCATGTAGGTCATTCCTTCTATCTGTACCAGGTTTTCTACCAACGGGCAAATTCTCACGGTTCTGTTTAATAATATTGGAAACAGTTTTATGGCAGAATTTTGAATGCTTGGCCACCTTTTTGTAGGACCAACTAAGGTTTTGTTGAAAATATTTATAAATTTTAGTACGCACTTTTTCCTGATCCATAAAATTAAAAATATTAATTTCTTTGATATTAAACGTATTAACTGACATGTTTTACAAAGGTAAAATAAATCAATTAAAAAATAGGTGGAACACTTAACGAGTCATAAAATTAGTTACATATTTGGCTATAACTTTTTTCTACTAAACCGATTTTGATCATTTTGGCGAAATTTCATTATAATTTGTTGATTTAAAATTGTCAATTTTGAGAAAGTTTTTTGCTTGAACTTAGGGGTTACCTCAAATATCGTGCGATCTTTTAATATACTCAGATTTTGATTTGATGACAAAGTTACTATACATTCTTTACCATTTGAGGTGGTGGAGGGTATAACAAGTTTTACAAAGGAAAAAAATCAAATAAAACTCGGGTTAAAAGTTTTAATAAAAAAATTTTTAAACTCACTCCTTAATCGGTCTTAGCTGACTTGTTTAATATATTAAAGTGTTTCTTATATACTATTTGATACTTGTATAAGTGACCCGTAATGAAAAAACCGAAAACATAATATGACTCACTGTTGTCCCTCGTTTCTAACGGTTCACTTATTTCCTAAGTTTCCTCTTCTGAAGTTTATTGTATTAGTGTCCCCCAAATAAAATAAAACGCATAATTTCATTTATTTATTTATTATTTTTAACAGTTTTTTATTGATTTCATAAATATACAAAAATAAAGTCTTTCATTCTCCACAATTAATTTGGAGATAAAAAAATTAACTTTAAATTATTATAAACAATATACACAGAGAATTCTTAAAAATAATACAAATCTTTTATATGTATGGATGTAAATATTATGTATGTAAATGGTTTGGCCTGAAATATGGCATAATTTCTTTTTTAAATCTTTTGTAATCTTATAACATTGAGAGTTACTGTAAGTATTTTATATATTAATTGTAATAATAAATAATTAAAATAATAGGAAATATAATGCAAAATACTTGAGAATTTTTTTAATAACATTACTATTTATAACTTAAAACATAACAATAAGAATCAATTAAAAAATAATAATAGAAAAATTGAAATATAAAAAAATGAATTAAATTAAATAATTTTATGTTTTTTGTTCTTTGTTTATTGCAAAAGGCACTAGGCTTATGTGTGCTCAAATGATTAATAATTTTAGGGATTTAAATTTGCTATAACTGATGGATTGATTTAATAGGTTAAAGTAAAACCGAAATATAAAGGTAACAATTGTACAATGATAAGCAAATGAAATATTTTGAGATTAAATGTTCAATTCAAATAAACAAATCAATTAAATTAGCGCATTTCAAATAAAATACATTTGAAGTTGTCGATAATTCAATTCTTTGTGGTACACTTTTATGAAGTCTTTGTTGCAGATTTTTCATAAAAGATTTTTAAGTTTTCAAAATATCTAGAAACAATCCAAAATTTTGGATTGATTTTTAAAATTCCTTTCTGTTTCGATTTTATTTCACTTCTAAGTTCGACATTTTAAAATTTGTACCGAAAAAGATGTTTCTAGCTTCAGCTGCTTAGGCTGTGGGATGATGATAAGTCAGTCAGTAACATTACTATTTTGTATGTATAAAAACAGAAAATTTTATGAAAATAGAAGTTGAGTTATCCTTTTTTTCTCAATAGATGAAAATACAGTTAATAGGTATTAATTTGAGTTCCAAATTGACTTAATAATAAAGAAATTATATTAAATTGAAATGAGAGAGAAATCGAACTATATACCGCGATAAAATCATAATTAAAACACATTTTTTAGCAGAACTACAAATTTTGCCTTGACGCGGAGAATACGTTCAGTGATTTTCAAAGCAATCGGTGGTGTGCAATATTCCATTTTTCGTTCCCTTAAGATATTTTGAAAATTCAGTTTTTTAGAACTAACAAAATTATTCAAAATTTAAGCTTTAACTTTAAAGTCGTTCGTGTGATAGGAATAATTTCGTTAAAGCGAATTAGAAAAATAACATCAATAAATATGTAGCAAAAATGTTTGTTGTTAAAACAACAACTTTTCCAACATTGTATATGTTATTTGTGCCTAATTTAAGCCATATGGCCTAAAGCTTCACCAACTTTAATTTTTTGTCCGGCTTCTATGTTAAAACGGAAATTAGTAGGAGCTTCAAATAATAAAACTATGGTACTGCCCATATTAAACTGGCCCACTAAATCGCCTTTTTTCAATATGGGTTTATTTTCCAATAGCAATTCATCATATTCGCGGTGAGATGATAAACCCACCCAACGATTGGTTTTTAATTTTTCATCCATAAGTATTTCCATGGAACCAACATTTGTGGCTCCCACAGCGGTGTAACTAAAGAAACCATGTTTCCACTGGCCCAGATATAAAGCACGTTCGTTGAGGACAAATAAGCCCGGTAACCAGGTGGCAATTTTAGGATTAACTGATAACAATTCACCAGTGAAATGTCTTCTCAATGATGGTTGCCATTCGGTGGGTGAATGGAAACGATGATAATCTCCAGGAGCTAAATAAATAACACATTGATATAGGGTGGTAGAACTGTCTTTATGGTGTTTAATAGCATCGGCGTATTCATCAAGTGTTTTATTATATTCTACCCAAGTAGCAGGCCCCAAAAAATCACGTATACTATAGTTGACACCTTTTACTTGTTCAATTAACGATTTCGTAGCGGTACCAAAATGCAATATTTTGCCATCAGCTGGTGAAACGATTGGAGCCATTTCATCAATTGGTCTAACGCCATCTCGTAGAGGACGTGTGAAAAATTGTGATAGACTCTCATAGTATCTAAAGTCTGGATATAAAGCTTCATCAATATTCACACCAAATGATCTCGAATACCAACCATACACGAAGGGTCTGAAATTCTCAGGTATATAACAAGCAGCCAACCAACCCCAGGCTCTACTTAGCATTCTCAGAGGCAGGGAACAGTAAAACTTTGTCTGAAATTCTGAGGCCGTCTGAGGTAACTGTTCACGCACACAATTCTGCTTATGTAATTGCCATTCGATAGCACCAAACACACAAATACCCATGGGAGCCCATTTCAAGAGAAATCCCGTCCATTTCAACCATACGTTAAGGCGTCTCTTTTGTAAATCGTGACGTTTGCGAATTTGAAAATTCTGTGAATGTTTGTTAAATGAATTGTTGATTAGATGATCAACTTTTGATTCAGTTGATTGTTGATTTGACACATTATTTCCAGATGCCTTGGTGGAAAAGGTTTGACGGAAATTCTTAATAAAAGGCCATTTGCCGGTTTGTTGTTGGCCGGTTTGTTGATGTTTTTGATGTGCGTTTCGTAAATTTCCTGCTTTGATAAGGAAACGACCGCGAGGTACAAAATAAGAAACCATTTTTTAATTTAAGCAAATGATTACGTATTATTTATTTTATTTGTTTTCTTCTAGTTGCATTAAATCAATAAAAAAAGGTTTCCTTATTGTAATTTTATTTCTTTAAAGAAAGTTTTAATTTAGAATTTCACTTTCTTTATAAAAGATTTTTCTATTTTCTTTCTAATAGTTAAGCCGGCCAAAAGAAACACGTCCTCACCCTTGGAGGTTATAAAATTGAATGAACGTTCGTTTACTGTTTCTTGTCCAAAAATTGGGTTAATTTTCTTCTTCTTATTCTTTTTTTTTTTTTTTTGTATGATTCTTTTGCGCTTTTTTCTATGTACAAGTTTTCTTTTCCTTTTTTTTTGTTTTGTTTATTTTTTATTGTATTCTAGGTGGTTGTTTTTCTTAGTTTCTTATCACTTATTTTTTAGTAATGTATTTTTGTGTATTTTGTTTTTATTAATCTATTCGTTCATAATGGATGTCAGTCAAGGTTTTACATCTATTTTACACAATCTTTCCTTTTGTGTGTTTTTTTATTATTTTTCCATTTCGATTTACTTTATCTAAATATTAAGAAAAATTATCACGATTTTCTCGAATTTTCGTTTATTTGCGATTAAATATAGACAAAATTTAAATTAATTACAAACGAAAATATTTATTTTTAATGATTTTTCTAAGATACTTTAACTATTTTATAGATCCAGTATTTTGAATCTGACAAAACGGGCATTATGTTATTAAATCGTTACGATTCAAAATAATATGAATTGAAAAAAAAAACAAGTATTTTTAGATTGATTCCATGCTAAAAATTTATTTGAAATTTAAAAGAGCATGAGAGGTCAACAATGATAATATTTGTGTATTTGTGTGTATACAAAAATGGTCTCCCATAGATCAATTTCTACGCAATAGAAATGTATCAATATCTACACACACAAACATATATATTTTAAGTAATGCACAGTGGTTTCGAAAATGATTTTTGAAAATAATTCTGTAGATTTTAAATCGCAAGACATATCTTTACAGAGGCGTAGTCGGTGACCTTCCAAAGTAGAGACAGCTTTTTAGATAGGATTTTCAGAAAAGATAAAAAGTGAGATAGATAAATTTTTTAACACATATTTTTCATTAAAACTTTTAATCCAAATTTTACTCTCTTTTTTATCAAATTACCTTTGTCAAACAAATATAATGCTTTCAATTAATCTGATTAAAAAGAGTGACAAAAAAGTGCGCAATAAAATTAGTAAACTTGGCCAAGCATTCAAAGTTTAGCCGTCCAACTGTTTCCAATCTTATCAAATTGTAACGGAGAAATTGTTTATTTATAGAAAACATGCTACAGGTAGAAGCAATGATTCACATGATGTTTCTAAAACCAACAAAAAAAAAAGAAAACATTTTCAAATACCAACATCCGGTAGGAAAGCGGTCCTATTACCCCAATGCTCGAAATATTTGATACGAAAAATAAGAGTAAAAAGTTTCTGACTTGAGACCAAAAATTTACTTCAAGCTCACTAAAATAATATTTTTGCTTCATAATGATGAAACGTATATATTGGCAGATTTCTCGCAACTTCCTGTTCTTAAAAAAGTTTAGGACCCAAAAGCATTCAAAATTTTCTAAAAATTTCTTGGTATGACAAGCAATATGCAGTTGCGGCAAAAGAAGGCAATCATTTGTTACAACGAATAGAATAGATTTTTTATTGACAAAGTTTGGATAGAGTTTCATTGGCGATCTTTTACTCAGGCTCATACGAATTAAAAAAATACAAAGTTGAAAACAAAAACAATTTTTTTATCTATGAATTTAAAAAAATCAACTAACCAAGATACCAAATCAATACTGAAGATCAGCTCTAAAAATGAGAAATTTCATTAAAACATTTCTTATCGGTCAAAAGTTATAGAAGTATTTCCAAAAAATCTCTGTGCAATGTCAAATATTTAATATAAATTGGTTCTAAAACATATTTAGAATAAAATATCATAAAAATATTATTTTGTAATTTTTAAAACTCCATTGTTAATTAAAATATCATAATATTGAACGGTGAAATCAATTATCACAGAGGAAAAGGTATCCAAATGCCGGTGGCATAGTAAAACTAACCTTTACAGATATGTAATTTTTACATAATGAGTGAAAATAAATGAAGCAAAATATCCAAAAATTTAAAATTTCCAACTATTGAAAAATGTGACATTTAATAAAATATTATTATATTAAATTAAATAACATTGGTATTTAATGGGTTCAGGTTTAACACCGATATCAAATGAAAGCTTGAAGTGTTGTCTACAAGTTATAATGTTTATGAAAATACATTTTAATCGATAAATTTTGTGATATGACCACTTTTGAAAAAGTGTCATAATAAAAAATCGTTGAAGTAACTTTAATCACTTAATCAAATCAATTGACACACATTCATATTGGATTTAAATATCAAAACTTCAGGTATATATCTATATAAGAGAGCGGAATAAATTTCGATGTTACGTTTCTAATTGTATAATTTAAAAAATAATAACTTTTATAGTCCAATATGTCAGGCATTTAATGAATATGAAAGCTTGAAGTGTTGTTTACAAGAAAATTCATTTTTATAGATACATTTTGAGATATCGCCACTTTTGGAAAAGAAGTCAAAATTCTCTAAATGGATTTATTATAAGATACATTTTATATATCTCTTCAAAGCATTTCAATATGTTTGGCAATTATTAAGAAAAGGGTATAACAGCGATGTCAAATAAGAGCTTGAAGTGTTGTTTGATTTATATTGATACGTTTTGAGATAGTGCCACTTTTGGAAAAAAGTTATAAAAAAACAAGAAGTGGCCCCAATCTCTTTTTGGATTTATGATGAGATTTATTTTATATTTCATTCGAGAGGTCTCTTTAAGGCCTTTCCAAAAAAACTTCAGATGTATATACCTCGAAAACTATAAAAAAGCAGAACAAAATTCTATGTTAAGTTTTTACCCCAAGAATTAGGCATCTGGATTTGTAACGTTTTGAATTTTCAATTTCATAAATATTAATCGATAAGGGAATTGAGTAACCATTTATTTATTTAAATTTGAATGGGTTATTTTTTTTTCAAAGAATCCACAATTATGTTTTGCTTTTATCTTCTTTTCTTTTTGTTTTGACAAAACAACTAGAGAAAGAAGGAAAAGAGGAAAACCAAATATTGTTTTCATTGTTCGATTTGTTTTGAAAAGAAAAATTATCAAAAATCGAAATTGAAAAAAATCAAAACAAAAAGATACAATGAGTGAAGTGGAAACGGAAAAGTTGCCAATATCCTTTGCCTGTCAAAGATGCTTACAGCCCATAGTGTTAGACGAAAGTCATGATCATATAAGTGTACATGCCATGGCAGAATTATCATGTAAGTTTAAGCTCCAAAGAAAAATCAATGATTGATTCACTACTTTGTCTCTCATTTCCTAAACACCAGTACCCATATATGCCAGTAATGTAAATACAATCGACCCCCAGGATACTAGTGGTTTTGATCATTTTGTGCCCCCGTATCGTTTAACGGACTCTATAAATAACACTGGTTTTATGCTGGTATCAGATGGTCGTGATAATAAGAAATGGAGTGCAGATTTCAAATTGAAAGCAGAACTTTTCGATTGTTTATCTTCGAATTCCGAAATCGATCATCCATTGTGTGAAGAATGTGCCGATTCTATGTTGGAAATAATGGATCGTGAATTAGAAATTGCTGAAGAAGAATGGAGTGATTATAAAAATTATTTAAAACAATTGGAACAACAACAGGAATGTCCCAATGTTTCAGAATTGGAAAAAGAATTATCGGAATTAAAAGAAAATGAACAAAAACTATTAAGTGAACTGAATAAACTTAAAGAAGAAGAACAAACGTTAAACAAAGCGATAGAAAATGAAGAGTTAGAGAAGCAAAAATTACAAGAACAAGAAGCCAGCTATTGGCGTGAATATACCAAACATCGTAGGGAACTGATGTTGACGGAAGATGATAAACGTAGTCTAGAGTGTCAAATAGCGTATGCGGAGCAACAGTTAGAAAAACTCAAAGATGCCAATATATTTAATATAACATTCCACATCTGGCATGCAGGTCATTTTGGTACTATAAACAACTTTCGTTTGGGTCGTTTGCCTTCCGTATCGGTAGATTGGTCTGAAATTAATGCTGCCTGGGGTCAGACGGTACTATTATTATGTGCCTTGGCTCGAAAAATCGGTCTATCATTTGAACGTTATAAGATTGTTCCCTTCGGCAACCATTCATATGTAGAAGTTTTAGGTGAAAATCGTGAGTTGCCTCTGTATGGTACGGGTGGTTTTAAATTCTTTTGGGATACAAAATTTGATGCTGCTATGGTAGCATTTTTGGATTGCCTGACTCAATTTCAACAAGAAGTTGAAAAACGTGATCCAGAATTTTTATTACCCTACAAAATGGAAAAAGGAAAAATAATCGATCCCTCAACAGGAAATTCCTATTCAATTAAGTAAGTTTTTAAAACAAGCATAAGTTAAAAATTAATATTTATTTTCTTTCAGGATTCAATTTAATTCCGAGGAACAATGGACTAAAGCCTTGAAATTTATGCTTACAAATTTGAAATGGGGCTTAGCCTGGGTATCATCACAGTTCGCAAGTAATCAATAAATTATTTATGTAAATATTTAGAGCATAATTTTATATTTATTTTAATTGTTACTTTTTAAAAACTAGAAAATACAACTTAATTATAATTATGTATGTATCTACGTGTACATTTTTTAATTTGCAAATTACATTGTCAATTGTTTACTAGAAATGGAATCACAACCCGAATCTAAATTGCTGTCACTCTCCTGTGACTTAGCTGTACTTGAATTTGAGTCTGTGGATTCTTTTTCAACCAAATTTTTAGTTGTCGAATTTTGAGATGTATCTGATTCATCATCACTTGATTCACTGTCATCACCTGACGATATCTCATCATCTAACCACAAGGTTGTTTTTTTCTTTTTTGCTGCAATCGATTTTTGTGAAGTCGATGCCTCATTTTTACGCTTTAAATCTGGGCCACTAGCTTTTTTGAAACCCTCCTCTACAGCATCACACACTTTTTCAGTAAGTTTTGATCTGGCCTCCTCATATTCTTCGTCTTTAAATTCATGTTTAGGAACCGCCAATAGTTTTTCAATTTTACGTTTTTTTCTTTCCTCAGCTTCACGTTCTCGTTCTCCTTGTTTCTCCAACCAAGCCTTTAAACGTTTCTCTTCATTTATATCTCTTAAGCGTCGTCCACTAAGATCTCGACAAGCCTCACGATTAGTCGTCTTTTCTATTTGTGCTCCAATAGCTCTTAGCATAGAACCAAAACCTCCCTTGCCACCCAAAACACATAATCGCACATAAATAGGAATATCTTCATTCCATACATCATTCAAACGTTTTCCATTTTGTTCCAGATAAAAGTCTTTACAAGACAAATGCTGTAAAATAATTATTTCGGACAATTATATTTAAATAAAATTGAGAATATTTTATATTACATTACCATTAAATTTGCTACATTTTTATATAAGTCATCATCAATTTCAGCTGATATTTCTTTTTGTATTTTGTTATTTATTATAATTTTTACCATTTTTTCCAAATTAGTTTAGTTTATTTTTGTGTGTATTACGTTTTATTTCACTAATGTTTTTGATATTTTCCTTTGCTCTTATTCTCTCTTCGTTTTAATGAAATATAGTGTTGTTAAGTGTTAAAATAATTGGTGACAGTGTTATTTAGTAAAAATATCAAACTTTATGAACATTTTTAATTGTAATCAAATGTTATGAAGAAAATCAAATTATGCTGAAAGTATTTTTTTTTAATTTGGGGTAAAAAATTATCCTGCTCTCTAATATAATCAGTAAATGCATTGGACGAAAATGTACCTTATTTTAAAATTTCATATATTTTCTTTCAACTACGATCGTATCGATATTTGTCTTTGGCATTTAGAAAAATTTTAAGTTGAGTTGCCGCTTTTTTGGTCTGGATGACACCTTTTATATGGAAAAGGTATCTTATATTGTTTATAAATATTATCTAAGAAGAAAAATGGATCTGTAATTCAAAACTTTGGCATTGCATTAAATATGTATGTGTTTTTAGTTTTTGTGTGAATAGCTATCATAATATATAAAAAATCTTTGAGTTCAATAGTGTACATTTCTTAATTTAAGCCAAAATTTCATTTTTTTGAGAAAATTTCAAATTGTTCTGAAAATATAAAATTTTTATAATTCCGAAAATAATGCAATATGAAAAGTATCGTCGTCAGTGAAAAAGAATCATCTCTTAACATCTCTGTCTTTGACATTCTAGTCAGAGATGTCAAGTGATTGTTTCTGACATATAATTTTTAGTAAACAAAACAGTGAAACATAAACAAACACGTGAATTTAAATCACTGAAAGGATTTTTTATTCCAACAAAAATGAGCTCCTCCGATGAATCCCAAAGCCCTTCTGAAGAAGACGAAATTCCAGATGAAGAAAGGGTAACATGTTAATGATTTCAATTAATTATTATAACACTAATATTTCACTTAAAATAGAATGAAATACGTGAAGATTTAAAATCTATGACATTTGAAGAAATTATGAAACTTAAGGAAGAACTTGGTGCTAAAGTATATAAAGAAGCTGTTTTGGGAGTTGATAGCACAAAGAAATCTAAAACAAAAAATAGTAATAAAGATTTTAAACGTTTAAACAAAAATCGTCCAAGAGAACAAAGTTCAAAAAGACAAGTACCATTCTTGGGCGGCGAAATTCTGCGTATTAAACGTAAAAAAGAGGAGAATAATATACGAGATCCAAGGTTCGATGAACGAGCGGGAGAATATGATGTGAAGAAATTTAAGGAAAACTATCAGTTTGTAAGTGAAATAAGAGAAAAGGAAGTGCAACATCTTAAAAAACAATTGAATCGCATAACTGACGAAGAAGAAAGGGAAGATCTTAAGAAAACAATGCAAAGATTAATAAACAAAAATGTTGAGGAAAAGAAATGGCACAAAAAGCAGCAAATGCTTAAAGAAGAACAAAATGAAATACAAAAAGCAATTGCGGAAGGAAAACAGCCTCATTATTTGACAAAGAGTAAGGATAGTTTGAGGTGTAAACGATTAAAATATATATTAATAAATATTATTTACAATTTCAGAGGAAAGAAAAGCTAAAGAATTGGTTGCCCAATTTGAAGAATTGAAATCAAAGGGAAAACTTAATAAACACCTGGAAAAACGACGTAAAAAGAATGTGGCTAAGGATCGCAAAAGAATTGGTTTCGACTAGAACGTAATTCTGTTTCTTTTTAATATATTTTTTTCAACGACTTAGAATAAACAAAAAAGTAAATTTCAAACTTAACCAGTTCGTAACATTTTTGCTTCTCGTTTTTCTTGCAATTCCCTCCTCTGCTCCTCTACAACTGCACGTCTCTCCTCCAAAAAGGCAGCATATTCATCCGCCTTCAATTCGCGAACCACCTGTATACCACAAGTGCGCGCAATACCAATAAGCATTTCACACATTTGCTGCAAATAAAAGTACAACGAGATTAGTAATAGAATAAAAGAAGTTTGTATTCATAAAAGTACCAACCTGCATTGTTAACAAAGCATTAGGTGGATCTTGGATTTTAATAGCGGCTATTTCATATAAATGTTTTAATGTTATTTTCCCCGCTATCTCTTTTCCGGGATTCATTGCTCCCTTTTGTATACCAGCTGCTTGCTTTAGCAAAAATGTAGCCGGTGGTGAGTGTATAGTTAAGTTGTAACTGCGATCACTGTTAACAGTTATACGACATGGTAATGGTATGCCTTCTTTTATATCTGCCGTTCTGGTATTGAAATCTTTACAAAACGAAGCAATATTGATGGCACGCTAATGTGAAAATATTTTATATTAAATTAATATATTATTTCAAAAGAGAACTTAAGTCCAACATTGGATTACCTGACCTAACATAGGACCTAATGGGGGACCAGCAGCAGCCATGCCGGCTGGTATGTTTGTTTTCAGTTTAGTTGTATGCGTTATTTTTTCAACAGTTTTCTTCATAGTTTTTAGTTTTCCTGCCGCTTTCGACATGTTGAATTTTCTAAGTTTTTATACAGGATTTCTAAAAACAAAAAAGAATTATGAACGGTTATGCAAAAAATATATCCGTATTGAGATTTTTGTGTTTTCAATGCGCTCAGCTGTCAAAATTTATACAGAGATGCCATATCTTTAATCAAAGTTTGTATGCAATTAATGTAAACGTAACGTAATGTTTCGGTAGATTAGGATATAAAAAATAAAATTGGAAGTAAGTTAAATATCGGAAATATTGTAAAAAAATCATTTTCATATTTGTAAATAATTGGTTATAGATGGTATTTCTTTACAACATTTCACTTCATCGCAGTAAAATTTACGTCAAAACGACTTTATCAGAACTGAGTTGCAATTTGTTTATGATTTGTTTTTTGAAAGAGTCGTTATCATTTTGTAAACAATAATAAAAAACAAAAAATCCAATACTTTTCAAACCTATATAATGTTTAAGTTTAAGAGTCATTGTGCATTTGACAAACTTCATTTTTAAGGGTTGAAAACGGCTGACAGAAATGAAAAAAGTGTAGTGTGAAGTTCATTTCAGTGAAATATTATAATAAAAATGTAAAAACATTTAATATAATTAAATTGATAAATAAAAAGATTGTTGCAAAATAAATCTAATAGTTAAAAATCATAGAAATTATAATAATTTGAATGTTGTGCAAATAGAAAAAAGAAAAACGTTTTTTGTTCTTTAATAAGAAGGGGGTGGTAAAAAAGACAATTTAGTTTCTCCAAACAAGTACAAATTGTGCTGATATTTTAAGCATACACAAGGGGGTTTTCATATGAAAACAACCCCCTTTCTTAAAAAACAAGCTTAAAATTTCCCCCGTTAAATTATAATCCGATGGTGCGTAACAAAACCCAATCATCCTCATCGTCATCATCATCGGGCAATGCCAGTAATAGTAGCAGCACCAAATCACCCATACGTCAAAATACGCATCGTAAATCGTCCAGTACTTGTAGTGTAGCGTTATTAGATGATGTCAAACCCTCCACATCCTCAGCCCGTCGTTCACCTAACTCATCACCAGATGATGACACTGACGACTATGATACAACACCCGTAACCCAAAGATCAGCCTTTGGTTCGGTTCACAAACAAAACTTATACGTTGTTTCATTTCCCATTATATTCCTATTCAATATACTACGTACGCTAATTTATCAGCTGTTTTGTATATTTCGTTATTTGTACGGAGCCAGTACCAAAGTCATTTATCGTCCACACAAACGCGAATGTAATATAGAAATAGTCGTTGGTTCTTCTTCATCAGGTACTACACAGAATTCTACTTTAACAACGGTTACATCGAAGGATAGACATCAACTACTAGAGCAGGCGCACAACGTAACTTCGACAGCAATTGCTCCATATCCATTAATTGGTTCACAACGCATACGTCCACAACAGCAATTAGAAATGTTTAACAGAAATAATGCTATTGCCTCAGGACCCGGACCTGGTGATCCGCTCTTGGCTAAACAAAAACATCATCATCGTCGTGCTTTCGAATACATTTCAAAAGCTTTGAAAATTGATGAAGAGAATGAAGGTAAGTGGAATTAAGTTTGATTAAAAGATATTTTTAATTTCTTTGTTTGTTTCTCAACGTTCGTATAGCATTTAATTAATTTTGATTTTATTTTTGTGCCAAAAAATGACTCATAATGTTTTTATTGCGGATGAGGGGAACAAAACAAAATCAATAAAATACAAAAATTGTTTATTGTTGATGCTTTAAAGAAATATATAAAATTATATCCAATATAAATAGGATTTGACTATTGTATTACAAACTATATTCCAAAATCAGTTCTTAATTAGTTTAAAGATAATCAAAATCTCATTTACAACTCTTCATTTGAACTTCCATAAATGGGCAATTTCAAAATGATGTCATTATCAATAAATGTTGAATATAGAGCTGTTTTCTCATCTGAGCAAAAAACAATTTCGAACTTTCCTAATAATTCTATTTTAATTATGTATTAATTAATCATAAATTTAATTTTAGGCCATAAAGAATTAGCCATCGAATTGTATCGCAAAGGTATTAAAGAATTGGAGGATGGTATTGCTGTTGATTGCTGGAGTGGTCGAGGAGAAGTTTGGGAACGTGCCCAACGTTTACATGATAAAATGCAAACAAATCTTTCAATGGCAAGGGATCGTTTACATTTCCTAGGTAATTAATAACATATAAACGTTACTTAAAAGATAATTATATATTTTTTAATATTCAAAGTAGTTAAATTTATGTAGCATGTGTTTGAAAATTATTTAATTTCAATAATTTATTTTTTATTATTATTTTAAGTTTATTATTTTTTATTTTTTTGTTTTTTTTTTATATCATAAACATCATTTTGTTGTTGTGTTTTGTTTTGTGGTATTTATAACAAAAATTGTTCAATAAAAACAAACATGTAGAATTGCGTGATGAACAATTACGGTTGGAAAAATTACAACTTAAAGAAGAGAAAGAGCAAAAAGCAAAGCCAACAGCAAATCGGACGAATTTGAAATATAGAAAAGCCACAAATACTTCACCCAATTCTGCGACAAAAACCCCATCCAATATACAAATAGTTCAACCTATGCAATTTGAATCTACTAGTAGTCCAACTACAATTCCAATGGTTCGTACAAATATTACCACTAAGTTACGCAGCATAGCTGCTCATAATATAAGAAATAATACAAATACTCCTACAACTACCTCTTCATCTAATGCATCGTCTTTAGCAGCAGGTAAGTTTGTTTGTTTTTTTATGATGATCTTAACATAATAATAAATATGGTGCAAATGACAAGTTAGTACTTAATTGCACAAAATAATATTTGTTTTAAAATTCGACTACCAGTTTGTGCAAAGCTTTTTTAATAAAAAATAAAACTCCAATCTCATCATCATCACACACAATGCACGTTTAACAAAATGATTATTTTATTTACTTTATTTATTTTACTTTTAATATTTCTTTTATTTTATTTATGGCTTTTTACCAATGGAATTATAACAATTTTTAAATATTTTAAATGGAATTAATTTTAGAACTGCAATTGAATTTAATTAATACTTCATTTTAGCTTCTGGCCGCAAACTTACAGTTAGCTCTAAAAGACCTGGCAATTTGGCAGTTGCAAATAAATCTCAAACATTACCACGTAATTTGGGATCGAAAAATGCTATTACCGGAGTACCACGTCAACCCATTAAAACTGCAGCAACTCCTCCTGCCGTACGTCGACAATTTGTAAGTATATATACATATTTTTCTACAACTTTAGAATAATATCAATGGTCTAAAATTTTACAGTCATCTGGACGTAATACACCTCCACAACGATCTCGTACTCCTATTAGTGGTATTGGTAGCGGACAATCAAATAGTGGATCGAACACTCCTAGTGTTAGTGTTAAAGGTGTTGAACAGAAATTAGTCCAAATAATACTCGATGAAATTGTGGAAGGGGGCGCAAAAGTAGAATGGAGCGATATAGCTGGTCAAGAAGTTGCAAAGCAGGCACTACAAGAAATGGTTATACTACCAGCGGTTAGACCAGAATTATTCACAGGTAAAATAACAAATTTTCCTTTATATACATATTATCTCTGCTCGATCATTAACAACTAAAATGAAAATGGATGAAAGAGAGTTTTTTATATCCGAATTACAACTAATTTAATACAATTACTATTTTAAAAAAGTTAGAATTTACCTTTCAGCAAATGAACAAAAAGAAAAAATATGTCTTCATTTTAAAACCATTTTAAACTTAATATATGAAATCTTTACATTTTCTTTAGGTTTGCGAGCACCTGCCAAAGGTCTTTTACTATTCGGTCCACCAGGAAATGGAAAAACTTTACTAGCTCGCGCCGTGGCTACCGAATGTAGTGCTACTTTTCTTAACATTTCGGCAGCATCATTAACTAGCAAATATGTGGGAGATGGTGAAAAATTGGTGCGTGCACTTTTTGCAGTGGCTAGAGAAATGCAACCTTCTATAATATTTATTGATGAAGTCGATTCATTGCTTTCTGAGCGAAGTAGTAATGAACATGAGGCATCTAGACGTTTAAAAACTGAATTTTTAGTAGAATTCGATGGGCTACCCGGTAATCCGGATGGTGATCGTATTGTTGTTTTAGCAGCTACAAATCGTCCACAGGAATTAGATGAGGCTGCCTTAAGACGTTTTACCAAACGTGTTTATGTGGCTCTACCCGATTTAGAGACACGTGAATTATTATTAAGACGTTTATTACAAAAACAAGGTAGTCCTCTCGATACAGATGCTCTTAAACGTCTTGCTAAACTAACTGAAGGATATTCCGGTTCAGATTTAACTGCTCTGGCTAAAGATGCCGCCCTAGAGCCTATACGGGAATTAGATGTTGAACAAGTCAAATGCTTAGACATAAGTGCTATGCGTCCTATAACCGAAAATGATTTTCATAATTCTTTAAAACGTATTCGTCGTTCAGTGGCTCCACAGAGTTTAACATCTTATGAAAAATGGTCTCAAGAATATGGTGATATTACCATTTAAATTAGAAATCTTTTATTTTAAAACAGAACCCATTCTTACACAAAAACTCACACTCAAAAACATTGAACATAGACATAAACACACAAGCAAAATGAAAAGAAACAACAAACAAAAAATCTAAAACATGAAATATTCCACCACTATAAACTATACGTTTTTAGGATAATTATGAATATATATATTCCTTAATTATATGATTTTATTCCTCTATCTAATCTATCGCCTCAACAGCAAACAAATTAACAAATATCTAATCAACCACCTTCACAGTAAAACCCCAATTTTCCCCCTCCAAAAACAAAAAAGCATTTTATATCCTGCTCATAATTTAATTTCAACAAAAGCCCACAACAAGCGAGTGATATTGTTAAATGGCAGTTGCATTCTAAGGAGTTTATATACGTACATATTTATAATGTGAGTGTATTCCAATTTTTCTTAAATTTTTTTAAACGTTGTGTAATTTAGTTTTAGTTTTAATTCCAATTTTGTTTTTTTTTTTTTCATAGTATTTCTTATTAAAGTTTTATTGTTAAAAGATAATTATTTTATCTACATGTATTACATGTTGTCCTTAGAATTTCGTTTGAAAACCTTCACACAAACAAGTGCCCTTTTAATAATTTTAAATTAAAAAATTAAAAATATCATTTGTTGTTACATTTCCATTTTAAAACTTAAATTGTTTTTAAAGGGCTTTAATTTATAAAATTTCAAATAATCATATACTTCATCATTCTCATGTTTGTTCATTTAGAATATATAACTTTTTTCCTTAATATTTCATAAAAAATTACATTTACTTTAATATTATTAATTATTATTTGAGATTTGTTTTAAAATTTCATTATTAAGAAAATATAAAATCGTTAGCCATTTTTGATAAATTTTTGGTTTTCAATTTTTATAATATTCAAATAAAAATTCATGTTATTTTTTTTAAATAAAAATCAATATTAATTAATAATAATATTTATTAATTAATGGTACTTCAATGATTTACAACGATATTCTTAATTCTAATTTTAATTTAAACTTAAACTAAAATCTTTACAAGCAATTTACATAAAAAATATTTAAACAAAAATTAAGTTTTTTATAACTTATAACTCATAAATCTGTATTCATATATATTCATGTATGTCTATAAGATATTGCTATAGTATGTAAATATAAAATATAAATATTAAAATTTTATCTTTAAAATATATGTAGATATATTAATTCAAAAAAATATATTTGCTAAATATTAAATTATTTTTTAATCTTGCCTTTCAATAGGTTTCCCATTTTCTAAAACAATAGTTTATAGTATACTTGATGTTTATAAACTCTTACCCTCCTTTAATCTAAATAATATTTCTTAATAACTTTGTGTTACTAATTTTTTTTTATTTCAATTATTTTTCTAATTCGTTAATATTTGTCATTATAAAATGTTTGGCATAAAATATTTATGTCCTTCAGCACCATAGGAGGTTTATGTAACTGTCAGAAAAATATTCCTAACACCACTTTTAATTAAAACCTATTAACTCGGAATAACTTTTTAAATCGATTTAACTATGTACATACGTCTGCCCACATGTTGGTGCTTTTGAACGTTATTCTGTATAATATTTTAGTTACCTCCCATACAAATGTCTTCACGAAATTGGTCATATATCTCTCGAGATAGGGTATTAAGCCATTGTAAATTTTTTTCAAATTTAAAAACGGTCTTAGCTTCAATACAGACCACTTCCAAAATTACTTTAATTTAAGATTTATTTGGATTCGGAGATCGGTCTCTAATTTTTTACTTCTAAAAATCAACTCAAATATCCAAGTCCAATATCTCTTAAATAAATATTAATAACCTGTTCATATTGGTTTTTGCCGTTGGTGGGATGACATCCTTCGTCGAAGATTCTCGGATCATTCCGGCTGTCACGGGAAAACAGAGTAGATTACCTATAACGTATGCTAACGAAATTTACAATTTCTTCACTTGCTGCTTAAACGGCAGCAACCAACATCTATTCACCATCTGACCAAAGGAGGCAAATACAGGTTTTCGGTTACAGATAACCGAATTAATGTTGTGCTTTGATGTCACACACCTCCCATTGTATCAATGAGCATAATTTGCCGCTGTCTACAAAAGTTGTTCGAGCAAAACCGAGGTCAGATTGGAGCAATAGGGCAATAAAGCTTACTGGTCTCGTATAGACCGTGCTGTCCCAAACAAATGACCTGCTTGTGACTAAGGACCCCATGATATACTACATTTGTTTAACAGTCAACGATATTCCTAATTCCAAGACCAGTCTTCAAGACCTATAAACTTGCTCCTTAAAGATTTTCTAATATTTTGAACTAGAGTTAAACCAGGACACGAACCAAATTAAAGAATACCTTTTTGCAGCTGTTATCCAATTAATCTATGAAAATATGTTTATAGGTCTCAATTAGCAATCTCATAAGATATAACGAATCTGAATGGTTTTTAATATTTATAATATTTGATGTATCAAAAATTGGAATTCTGTGTGCCCAAACTCTATTTCAGAACAGTGAATTCGAAAAAGCGAGAGCAAAATCAAATTTTTAAATCAAAGAATGATCGAACGCAATAATCCATTTTATAATAGATTTTTTATTTTTCGAAATAAGTAAACAAAATTTCATTGTAATTCTCAACTGTAATCAAAATCGATTTTCAAATCACAAGTTCGGAAGATACAGATTATATTATCCGGGGTATTATTCATTTGTTTAAAGTTGCCATCTCCATTTTTTATTAAACTTAAAGATCTTTAACAATACCCTTTCCATATGATCTTTTTTGAAATAATTAAAGCTTTCGATGTATAGAAATAGGTAATCGTTAATAAACTCTTATTTAATGTCAAAAATGGCAACGTTTAATTACATTAATTTAGTTTTAGTAATTCTTAGTAATTTTAGTTATATTAGTTATAATGATAAGTAATTATCACAAAAAGTTTTAACTTTTTCAAACTTCATTTCGAATATAAAATTTTATTTGAAAATTAGAATTTGTATTTTTTTATTAATTAGAACTTTTTTAATTATTATATCCAAAAATCTTTAATTCCAGAACTAGTATTATTAACACCAATTCATATTATTAGAGAACAAAATGATGAACATTAAAAAATTAAAATTTAAAAATTATATACAGTTTTGAAAACCAATTAGTTTTTTTAGTTTTTAAGATTTTGTCATATCGAAATTGTCATACAACTTAAAAATTATTTTCAAAACTTAAGTTATTATACCCTATACCATCATTAGGAACTCTGTAATGTAGAGTATATCGTTTCAAAGATGCTCGTCCATATGTAAAGACATCCAGTTCATGTAGGTTTCAAAGAATCTAGTGGTCGCAGATTTTAATATGGTAATATGATAATCGGTCCAATATTTCCGGTAATTCACATAAAAAATACCAAATAAATTCTGTGTTAGTTCAAAAGAAATTTCGAAAGATCGGCCCCAAATAACTAAGAACCATTTCTGCAAATCATTTTAAATTGCTTAAATATTAAAAAAAACCTTATTATAGAGTTAATAATAGGTTTTTTTGAAGATTTATACAACCGAAAAATACCTTCCAAATATTAAAATATATATGTTTTATACAAACACAAATTATAAGATTAAATTCTACAAGCGTCATGGTCTCTTTAGACTACTCCTTCTATAATTATTTTTGAAAGATTTTCTTATCAAATTATTTTCAACTTTATAAATTTAATATTTGAATATTGAAATATTCAACATTAAAAATTATCTTTATTCAGAATAAAATATTTATAATAAAAGCATTCCAATTTTTTAATCCTGTTCCCTAATTTACCGTCTCTGAAGAATATGTTGGTATAAGTGAACAATCAGTTCTTGATTTTTCTAGCAACTAATTTTATTTTATTCTTTATTAAACGTATCGCTTTTAATCGATTAAAAAAATCGCTTTAATTAACAAATTCCGTTTAAAACTTACACCATCTTTGGTGGCTGGAGTATTTTGCGTTCGTGCTGATGTTTCAAACATAACCACATTTAAGTTTACCGTTCGATCTAGAATCAATTTCTGTGTAGAAATAACGATGTTGGTAATTATGTGATGACATTCACAGAGACCCTACAAATTTGGCGATTACAAGTTACCAAATTAATGTTGTACTCGGTGGTCGCCTATTGTATACAATAAACATAAGCAGCTAAATTCTACAAAATCAGTTCCGGCATAACTGAGATCGGGTTTATTCCACTATTATATTCTTGTTTTTTTTCCTTTTTTTTAATATAGAAAATTGATTTCCAACTGTAATCGAAAATTAAATAAAATTAAACTGCTAAAGTGTTAAATTAAATTTCGATTTTTTTCGAAAATAAAACTTACAACTTCAATTTTGCAATGCATGTAAATTGTATTGCCGTAATGAACACGTATATCAAACTTCAGCGAAACTCCATTCTTTTTATGAAAAGTTTTTTGAATCTCCCAATATAGTTTATTTTATTACTTTTTATTATAAATTAATGAGTCAATTACGACGTATGGCAACCGAACTGTGTGGCAACTGATTTTAGTTGCCATTTCGAGAGTTCGGGAAACGAAAAAAATAAAATAAATAATAATAATTATTTTAATAAAAAATATTATTTTATGGAATATTTTCGTCGTCCGTATGACGATAAACGAGCAATACCACCATTGCTTAAAGTAGTTGCGAGTTTTCCATTTTTTTGATGATAAAAGCTTCTAAAATTTGAAAATTTTGAAAGCTTTCAATTTTTCTTTAATGCATTATTTCCAAAATAAGCCAAGAAGGAATAACTAAACTATTTTCTACGAAAAACAAATGTACGCATCATTGGACCTAAAGATATAATTTGACATTTGTATCTACCACCAAAGTCCGAACACCATGAACAATATTGCGATTTAATTCCTACGTTATTAATTGAAAACAAGTGTATAAAATGTGCTAAGCCAACAAGTAAAAAACACAGTTGCCATCTAGGATATAATTTTGGCAACTGACAACGCAACTGAAGTTCGGTTGTCATACGTAATCGACTCTTAAGTTATTATAGTGTTATTAATTATAGAAAAAATAAATTACAAAAAACTTCCATTAAATCAATTAAAAAATAGTTTTTATATTTTTGCTAAAACAAACACAATAAAACGAAACACAAATCAAAATATCTTAATTAACAAACATACAATTAAAAACTGTTTGAAATGATTACAATAATTTTAATTTATAACTCAATACTATTCCTGAATTGGTGATAATAATGATAATGAATCCATGTTAAATAATTTAACAAAAAATAAAATAATAAAAAGAAAGAAAATAAATTACAAAATTGAATCTGTAGTACAAGAGCAATTAATATGACTTTATAATATAAAACATTTATTTATTTATCCATTAAATAATTTATTACGTGCAAATAGTTTTTAAATCCACATAAATTAATGGTGTTTAGCTCTAGATCCCTTTTTAGTTATTTTAAGTTTTTTTTATATTTTAGTGTAAACAAAATTTAACAAATAATAAAAATAAAATAAATTTATATTTATTACATGTAAATGTAGCATTAAACAATTAAACAATAAAAAAGATTGCATAATACATCAATTCATTATATTTTATGATTAGTATATATACATTAATACATAAAACAATTACGAATTAAGTGGAGGAAAGAAAAAAAACTAAATAACGTATTTTGGAACGTTTTAAATTAAAAAAATAAAAAAAAAATAATATTCATATAAAACATAAGGTTGTATATTAAATTAAATTAAAAAAAAAACAAAGTGATAAATGAGAAAGGTATGTTATTAAATCGCATGCAAAAAACATTTATAAGTTTAACGTAAAGTGACCCGAATTTTCCATCATAAATTCATTTATGAAATTATTAAATATTTTCAACTAAACTCAACTTGGTCCTACAAAAAGTTGGTCAAGCTTTTAAAGGTTGACATACAAACTGTTTACAATGTTATTGTAGATTAAATGGCCTACAAGCATTTTAAAAACCAACACATCCAGTAGGAAAGCAACCCTGTTAGCTCAGTGCTAACAGGGTTAAAGTTTTAAAACATATAAGACTCAAAAATTCCTGACAGGAATGCTAAAAATTTAGATGACAAAAACAAAGCAAAAAAATTAAGTAAAACAACTTCCTGGTAAAAATTGTTATGCTGCTGGTGCTCGAGGGAATGTTAAAAAAATTACGACTTAAAAGCACTAAAAATTTTCCAAAAAGTTCTTAATATGGCAAGCAATATGCAGTTGTGCAAAGATGTCAATTATTTGTTACTACAGGTTGTATAAATATAAAGTTGGGCCTGACGTGGCATCCTGTGGTAAACTAGTCTTGAGTGGTACAAGAACAATAATGTGTTATTTGTACCAAGAGAAGAAAATTCTCCGAACTGCCCGGAACTAAATTTGGAACGATATTGGGCTCTTCTTTCAAGAGAGTTGAAAAGCACAAAAAAGATGTCCAAAAGTGTATTAGATTTTAAACGAGGTTGTACTACTTGTTTGAGCAAAGTGACAGCGTAAAGCCCGTAATTTTAGAGATTGTAGTTTCACTTTTCAGATAACTTGAGTTTAAAAACTCACAGCTATGAAAATATTTCAAATTAATTTGTGACAAATATATTTTTTACTAGTCAAATTAAAAAAAATAAGTAAGAAGAATATATTTGGCTATGCCGAATCTTTAATACACGAGCAATTACAAAAAATATTTAAACTACGGCTTTAAACATTCCGCTTGTAAGGAATACCAGCCCCACTACCAATTTACATTTTATTATTATTGTTTTATCCATGCGCCAAATTTCATTAAATTTTCTAGGGCATTTTCAGTGATGCGTGATATTAAAAGTTTCGTTAAAAAGGTGGATACCACTTTCCTGTTCCATATTTGCAAGTTTTTGTAAACTGTGTGTTGACAAATCATTATTCATGCGCGATTTCGTGGGATTTCATTTAATTCTCAAATCTCCTTAAATGAAAGAAAAAAAATTATTTAAAATTGTGAATGTCATGATAATATAGAATTTAAGCACGAGGGTCGTTATAAATACTTCATGCCTGTGTCACGAGTAAGGGTATTATATACTCGGTCTTAAATGTCTTTATCATACTCTTTTTCCAAATACAACAGTTTTGCAATGATTAGGGTTTCCTTCACTTTCTGTTGATACACCTGTTATAAAGTTGGCAATTTCAGTCCGACTAATAGTATAGTCATTTCGGAACGAGGATTCAAAATTCCATTTATGTTTAAAATCTGTGGGAGCAGATATACTATAAATATATTTAAAAATCAAGAATAGGAGAAAAAATGTTTTTTTTTAATGATAAATAATTTGATCTTTGTTTTAAATAGTAGAAATTGCTGATGTTGTTTGAACGATTTCTCTGTATCCAGTTGTTCTTTCAAGGAGAAAAACTCCCTAATTCATAATGCACAATGGAAAATGTAAGTCATATTTTCATTTCCACTTTTTACCCCAATTAATTTGACATTTTTTCGTTTTAGTGTCTGGAAAATTCAATAAAGGAGATCGATATACATTAGCATATACAGGACTAGGATTTTTAATTTCCAAAAATTAAATTGAATTGAATTGAAAAAAGTTTTCTTTCAAAAGGAGTCAGCACATGGATTTCTAAAAAGTAAGTAACAAGTATTTTGTAATTAATAAATAAAATCCCTCAATTACAACAAACATTTAACAAATTTTAAATCACCATTTCAAGGTGTTTCCAAAATGAAAATAATTTTGTAAATAAAATTAAAATTGATTTTAGATGAGATGTTTTCGATTTGATTTATATGACTACAAAACCCCATCTGATTAGATAGTCAGATCTTTTTTGTCCATCAACATTTATTTATTATATAAAACAATAGTCCTTGTGATTATCTCAGCGAGAATCTTATTAATATATGAATAATTTGAAGTAAGAAATTTGAATATTCAAAAATGTTAAAAAAAATACTTTTTTATAATTTTAAAAGGAGTTACAATTTGTTCGCAGATAAAATTATTCTATTTTTACCAATTCAATATTTGTTTATATTATTTTCTAAAGAAATCTTAAGGAAAATGATTTCAAAGTAAATACAGATAAGTTTTGTACGAAGATCTGCGCACAGGCCCTATAAAAATATAAACTTTTTTGTTTGATAATTTTTGGACATCTTTTTGTTCTCCTTAATTCTCTTTTAATAAGAGGCTAATTTCTACACTGGCTTTAGTTCCAGGCAGTTTAAAGGATTCTTCTTGTTTTTGTAGCACTCAAGGGTTTGTTTACCATAGAGACAGGATGTCAAGTTAGGTCGAAAATAAGTGGACACATTATTAGAGCTCGTTATAACAAATGACTGTTATACTTGAATTTAATTTTTGTTTTCTCTTTTTGTCCTTTAAATTTTTAGTAGCGTACCTGCCAGGAATTTTTTGTGTCTTGGTCACTCAAATTTTTTTCAAAATAACAATACATCATTTGTTTGGCATTAAACATAATAACTGACATATTTTGAAAAGATAATGTGATCAAAAAATAAAAATAATATTTAACCCAAGTATTATTTTTAATGAAAAACGTGTGTTAAGAATTTTTCAATGTCACTCCTTAACTTGTAATCATATTTTAGTAGAGATTGAATCATTTTGAAAACATCTTAAATGACTAACAGGAATTAAAAAAAAACATTTTTTAACTATTGTATCCGACAATAATTTATAAAAAAAATAGAAAGTGTATGTATGTTTTTGATAAATAACAAGTGTTCAGCATCCAACACAAAAACAGAATCTTAAACAATACCCAGGGCATGGATGAGACTACATTTGTTTTGTAAAAATATATTATTTTAACATATAAAAGTTATCTAAAAGAATCGTGTAAGAAATCAAAAGTACCTACGATTTGTTATCCACACCATATATAAGCATATCAAAATAAGTAGAGATGGGGAAAAATAATGACGCGTGCCTAACGATCTACAATTTGTGCACAAGTTTTACATAGACTAAAGAAAGTGATTCTGAGTCGAACGGTATAGTTTTCTTAAAAATGATAATAGCACACAGTTCCTTCTGCCCTTTATAAAAAAAAGAACAGAATTCAGTAAAACTAAAGTAAATCTGAACATAAAGAAAAAATATAGTTGTTTGCTATATAATATCCTAAACCAGAAGTGCCCAAAATTCAGATTCCCGGACTCTTCAGGTAAGACAACAAATTTAGCTTAGCTTACTGCTCATCAATTTAAACTGAGCTTACGTTATTTGATTTTTTGCTGCTTCACTCACACAAATGGCAAATGTATAGTAGTAGTGTAGGTATACACTACTGCACTACACCATATTGTAGGTTATAAATGGTAGATACGAAAAGTTATAAGACGGCGTACCTAAAATTTGGTTTTCCGAGTTTTGATTAACTGTGCATAATACCTATGGGAATTTATAGACCAATCCTTGAACCTTAAATTATACTAACATTTATGATGCCCATTATAATTGATTATGATCTATTTTTTTTTTTCATAGGATCATACAACCACCTTTCCAAATATCAAAATTCCAAAATGAATATTGTTATGATATTTGGTCAAATTAAGATGAATATAAGACAAAACTGCTGAGCGAAATTATACGAGAGTCAGTCCATACTTCAATATAATCAACGCGAAAAATCCTATTATGCACAAATTTCTCACAATATAAAATAAATTAATAAGAAAGGCAAATAATATGACGGTTGTTCTTAAATTTTTCGTAGCAGCATTAACAACCGATAAAGTGGTGTAAGGTATTACATAATCAAACTTGAGTGACTTTTACTTGTTTTTTTTAGAAAAACTCCAATCACTGAGTAAAACAATACTTATTACTATGGGGTTACCTAGAAATATTTAAATGAAGTCCTGATATAATCATCTAGTATACCCAATTTTCAGAAAATGGAAAATTGAAACAAATTGAAATCAATAACTTAACAACGAAAACAGTTAAGAATTAAAAATTATAATTAGTTTCTACTAAAAATGATTTTAAATTTAAATTAATTCTCGAAAGTAAAAAGTAATTTTTGTCCGTATTTAACATCTCATATTTTAGACACTAAAGTGATTAACGACAACTCTACGAGTGTTGTGTACGATATTAACAGTTATTTTTTAATTATTGTAAAAACAAAACATTACACACATATTTACATATGAGTGTTATTAAAATAAAAGAGAGTAATGCATGCTATATTTATTATCTCCTGGTATTTTAGTTAAATTTGTTGTTTTATTATTTTAAAAAGAAAAAAGAAAAAAGAGAGAGCAATGTACAATGGGGACGAGCAGATTAAAAATCTGAAAAATTATAATTACTATATGTTTGTGTATAAGAAATTAAAACGTATATTTGAAGTCTAAATTTATGAATTAAAAATGTTTGTTATCTTTTTTATTGAAAAAAAGTACAACCAAGTTTAAAATTTTACTTTAAATTAAGTTCCATACGCTTTAAAATGGATCTGCAAGTCGAAGAACCTTGGAACCCTATATCTACAAAATTATCAGAGAGAGGAAAAGTTTACAGTACTTATGTTAAAAAAAAAAAAATAATAATAAAAATTCGATAATAAAATTCTTTACAAACAGCAGAGTTTTTTTAAATATTTTTTAATTTTCCTCCCCATTGTGCTTTAATAGTTTCTTTTTTTCTTCCTTTCATGCTTGTTGCTCTCCTGAGTTTTAACTTAAAAAAAAAAAAACACATTTTACTTTAATACCAGGAGATCATGAATGTAGTAGGTTTCATTCATTCTACTTATTTTACATATGTATGTATATTATTTTTTGCATTTGTTAAAAAAGAATAAAGAAAAGGAAAAAAATCTCTATAACTGTAAAAATGTTTTACATATTGTAGAGTTGTCAAAAAACAACATTAGTTTGCCAATATATGGGAAATGTGTTATATATTTTAGTAATAAATAATTTAGAATATATTTAATTAAAAATATAATTTTGGAACTTTTTTATAAACTATTATAAATACAAACACAAAATAACAGTTATTATAAATACAAGAAAATATTTTTTCCCAAAAAATTATTATTTTAGAGTATAATTATTTCTCATTAGGACTTTTCCAAATTTTTATTTGGTAACTCTGTACAAATAAGTACTTTTTAAATAACTTTCTTCTTTTCTGAACCCCTAGTATTTGCAAAAAACATACAAACATATTTTTTATGTTTTTTTTTCATATTAGAGTTTAAATATACTTTCAATTTTAAACCTCTTGCTAATTTTTTTGTTGGTCTGGTAATTTTCCCAAAATCTGTACGGTTTTTACTTCGTAAAACTACTTTTGTTGTATATGAGTGTGGACGTGGTCGTAAAATTATTTTATTTGCTAACTACTTGCTACTATTATGCGCTCCCAGTACTTGTCATGAAAGTTATAAAAAAGTTTAACAAAAAAAATTGCTAAAAATACTTGTAATTTATCATCAACTTGCTAATTTTCCTGAACTCTTATTATTCGTCAAAAACATACGGATTTATTTTTTTAATCTGCTAAATTTTCTGATAACCTGCTAGTTTTTCAGAAATCTGAATTTGTTTTTTCACTTTGTCAACTTTCGTTGTAAATGAGTGTGCGTGTCTTTGAAATTTATTTCATTACAAAATACTTGCTACTATTATGAAACCCTAGTAATTAACATGAGATATTTAACTATTTAGCATAAAGAAACAACAAGAAGTATTTTATATATATATATATATAGACTTTAAACCCTTGTATATATTTTATATAAGCGCGTCATTTTTATTTCAATTTTGTTTTCATTCAATTTGCATCCTACTGTGGATTTTTCCGATAGCCTGGTACTTGAGAAATTTTATTTTGTAAATTTCTGTTTTAATTAAGTGGGCGTGGTTAACAAAATATTTTAAAAATATTTGGGATTGTTTCTGTCAATCATGTTCGCCTGGTATTTTGTGTGAGTACACAAACAAACCTTATGCAATTTTTTCTTTCTTTGTTTGCTGCCTGATAATTCTGATCTCCTGATAATTTGCTTAAAAAGTTCTGACGTGCTATATGATGAATAGCTAAGGTTGCCAGACTATTTTATTATTTTTCACCCCTATAACAAAAACACAATTTTGATTTTATTTCTTGTATAGTTTATTTTCTTTTTTTATTCTTTTTTACATAAAACGCATTCATTTTATTCTTTTACATGGATTTTTATTTCATTTTATTTGTTTTCTATTAACGCTAAAAATGGCGTTTCTTAAATATATTTGTTTCTGCATATTTCTTTATAATAATTTATTAGTATCTTTTTTATAAATTATATCTTCGTTCATCTGCTGCATATTTGTTCACTTCATCCTAATATTTTATATTTTAGTAAAATAAATTATCATTTCAACAATAAATTTAATTTTTTTTTTTGGATTTTCTTATAGAGATAAAAATCCCAGTCATTATTCTTAATTTTTTTTGACGTTCTTGTGAAACGTTACATTTTTTGTTTGCTTGAGTAGTTACTTAATTTAAATGTTTTTTCTGTTATTGGTGTTTTGGTTGCCTCACACGAAATTTTGTTGTAAAAAGTTTGTTTTTGTTTAGATACATAAATTACAATTTTTGTAAAAAAAAAATATTTTATGATTTAATGACTAATTAATAAATCAAAGTTTGTTACTTTCGTTTTTGTTTTGCTATGCAAAGAAATGAAAAAGAGATGGTAACGACAATATAATAAACATGTGAAAAAGGACGAAAAAGTGACAGATTCCTTAGTAATTACTATCACTTGTTTGTGTTGTTGATTTTGTTTACTATAGTTTTTGTTTCTTCTTGCAATAAAGTTTATTCTTTGCAGTTTATTTTAAGTTTTTTTTTATTATTATTTTATTTGTTTTTATTATAATTATTCTTTTTTATTTTAAATATAATTTAATTAACAACGACCTAACATCTATGTTTTTTTGTTTGTTTTGTATTTATGTTTTTTGTTTGTTTGAGATTGTAAGCGAATAGTACAAGATATATGGCGACGTATAAGGAAGATATATGTAATATGTATATATTTTTGATAGAAGATCGAGTGAGGTGATTGATAAAAGTTGTATCAGATTTCAAAAGATGAGAGAAAGTTTTAAAAATCATTGCTGCTAAATTATTATCATCTATCATTGTATATTTACAATAAATCTATTGCATTTTAAACAAAAGTTTAGAAATACAAAGGTGATAATAAAGTATTATTTTTTTACATTCTATAACCTAATGATATTCACACATAATAAATAAATTAGTTGTAATAAATAAAAGTGGAATGGGAGAAATTTCGTTTGGTCAAAAAAGCAATTGATTTCAACACTTCAAAAGACTTTCTTTTCTGCAATTTAGTATGTATGTTGGTATGTAAGTGTGTTTAATTGTAATGAAATGTATAGATGGCATTAAAAACAAAATTATTCTGATTATTATTGCTAGTTTTTTTGTGATATAAGCAATCGTTTGTTTTGCTATCAATTTGACTTCTGTCTGCAAATATTTATTTATTTGAAGGAGCGGAAGTGTTTTGCAATTATTTTATACGTTTATATGTACATATGAATTACCTTCATATATAATGTATTATTCGCAAACAATCAAGGAATATAGCGAGAGAGATTTATCTTGTAATTTTCCTTTCATGTTAATAATTATCTTTTTTATGTTTTTGTCTCATTCATATATAAAGTTATATCGATTATTAATTGTATATCCTGCTGAGTTCTAGTTCAGTTGTTTTCTTTGTTTGACCACGCACACATAAAAATGATCTCAAAGTCAGACAGCTTTTTTGATGAAATTTGTAGTTTAAGCATGTTTGTGTACAAGTTGCTCTATAAGTTATTAATTTTTGTTTCCTCGGAGTGTTCACAAACATTTAAAATGTGTTTTTTTTTCTCTCACTTTTTGTTTTTTCTTCAATTTTAGTTTTTATATCTTAATAATACAACATCACACTTGTTTATTTTGTCCAAATACACATTTGTTCTTGTCCGTTCGTGACAAGTAAAAATTAAAAAAAGAAAATAACACTCGTGAAATTTGTTTTGAGTCTTAACAAAATTTTGTACAAAACATGCTCTAGTTTAGTAGCTTCATTGAGTTTGATACTGTGGCATTGCAGCGCTGTACATCATTTGTGGCCCCAGAGAACCATTCGCTGCGGTGGCTGCTGCTGCAGTAACACCAGGTACAACTGTTCCTGGTACACCCCAAGCTACATTCGGCTGAACCATTCTATAACCAGCAGCTAAGTCGAATACCATGAAAAACAAAATCATTTATTAATACTTTTTAAATATAAATTAATGTTTGTGAGAGACTTACGCATGCCTCCAGCTTGCTGCGCACTTGCTGCATATGCATATGGATAGTAGCCTTGTTGCATATATTGTGTTTGCATTTGGGCTGCTTGGTAGCCCTAAAAAACAATCGAACATTCAAACATATATATAAATGAAATTTTACACAAGAAATCATATTTAACTTACCGCCGGTGGATACCAATAACCCATTTGTTGATATGCCGTCGCATATGGATATTGTACAGCTGCTGCTGCAGCGGCAAGTTGTTGTGTTGTCATCATTTGTCCTGGTATTGTGGCACCAGCAGCTGCTGCTGCATTTGCTGCCGCATGTGCAGCGGCTGCCTGTTGTGGTGTTGTTGGCATACCACCTGGACCAATTATAGCCCCAGCGGCTGCTGCAGCCGCCGCAGCAGCAGCTGCACCAGCTGATGCAGCAGCCATATTATTCATCTGATTATCATTGTTAGTTGCGGCATTAATCCCACCATTTTCTTTGCCCCAGAAACACTTGACCGTATTGCCGAGCACTTCGGAATTATGTGTGTGTTCGATAGCACGAGCTGCCGATTCTTTTGTAACAAATTTGATAAAAGCATAACCTTTATCCTTAAAAACGCGTACATCTTGTATATGACCGAATTGCATGAAATGCTTGTGCATAAGTTCTTCGGTAATCACATTAGGGGGAAAGCCTCCACAATAGACTGTTGTATTCATAGGACTTGACTGATTGTAGACCTCTTCGTAAGTTTGTCTTGTGTTTGTTTTTACTCCACCACCGCCGCCACTGGCATTTGTTTTACTGCTTTCACGAGGTGGCGCCAACTTACGTGTCGACCAATTGGTACGTATTGATCGTGAACCAATCCATTGGCCGTTCATTGCTTGTATTGCATTTTCCGCTTCTGCCTTTTTTACAAACGAAACGAAGGCATAACCTCTTGATTTCATTGTTTGCGGATCACGTACAATGCGGCAGTTAGAGATCTCTCCAAATGGAGCAAATGCTTCGCGTAAGCTTTCTGTTTCAATTTCTGGACTTAGATCGCCCACAAAGATATGGTGATGTGAACTAATGTCTGTTTTCGGTTGGTTTCCAGGACTAGTGGCCCAATTAACCTGAAATTTATTAAAAAAAAGTATCAAATATGTAAAATTACAAAAATAAATCAATTAATTTTACCTTAATTTCTTTATCAAGAAATAGACGTTTATTCATTGCTGTCAAGGCGGTCGTGGCTGATTGATAAGATGAAAATTCGATGAAAGCATAGGGATCATTACCAGGTTCACGTATAATTTTACAATTTTTCACTGTACCCATTTGACTAAATAGTGCAACTAATAAATCCTCCGATACGGATGCATCCAAATTCCCTACATACAACGTTTTCGGCTGTGACTCGTCCATTATGGTTAGAATTTTTTTGAGATATTTCTAGTTTTTTAGTATATTTGATGAATGGATGGATAGATAGATGTTGGTTGTTTTGTATTTTTTTTTTAATTTAAATTGGATTTGGCTACGCTATCTATATATAATATATAATAATATAATATTGTATGCTAGAGTTTATTTTTAAATAGATTTCAAGTTACTTTATAATATAGTAATGTTTTCTGTTTCTTTTTTAAAATTGTTTGATGTGGATACAACAACTGATTTTTGTTTTTAATATTCCCCTGAGCTTTTCTTCTTGACCCTTGTTATTTTCTGTGTAATTGTCTATTTTCCAAGGGACAGCAGCCTTTGTATTTGTATTTTAGCTTCAACAGCTTGTTATAGATATTAACCAAGTTTTGCTTCTTTATTTGCTCCTTTTCTATTTATTGCTATTGTAATGGTTGATTGTTGGTTGTTTGCATTTACATCTACTTTTGAAAATAGATTAATAATTTCCCAAAAAATTTTTACTTTTTTAAGTTGCACTTTTGCAACTTTTGCAGGTTCTATAAATGTTAGAGTAGTTTTTATTCGCCTTCTTCTTATAGAACTTTTCCAATAATTCTTTATTATGGTTTTGAAATGATTTTTTTCTTCTCTTGCTTACAAACACACACATTAATTATTAGTTTAATATATGGAATATATACATGTATATACTTGTATAAAAAAAGGTTATCGATAGATATACTGTTTTAGTTTCCTTATCCTTAGGTCCTTAGTCTCTCACACACACGCTAACGCTAAAACGACGTTTATTTCATAAATTATAGTTTAATAATTTTAGTTATGTCGTATTATTAGTAAATAAATTTGATGAAACTAGTTTTTATGTATATCTTTTTGTTTTTGATGTTCTTGGGAAAGGATCTTGTAGAATGATGTATGATGCTCTAAATATTATATAATTCGGTATGTAGTTTTTCTAATGTTTTGTTTAGATAAATATTTTTTAGAACAAAAAATATTCGAATACTTTTGATACTATAATAAATATGTATATATTCTTAATAAAACACGTTTGGTTGTTTTTTATTCTTTGACCTCTTTGTGGCTGACTTTTGTAAAAACTTTTTGTTTTTTATTTATTATTTTTTTGCTAGTTTGCTTGGCAGGTTAAGTTTTGGGTGGTTGACTTTTACAGGAATCCACTTGGATGTTTTCGGTTTTTTCTATAGTTATCCCCTTTTCCGTCTTGCCTATTGATTTATGGTATAGAGTAGATTATTCTAAATTAATTGTTTATGTTTTTAGACTTTATTCTATAAATCTACTAATCTGCTACAGCTTAATGGAGTGTTTAAGTTTGTATGTTGTAAAATTTTTGATTTTAAAAGCATATTTTATAAATAGAAATTCATTAAGTAAAGGATTCTTTTCTCATTAAGAAAAGTTGATTTGCAAATTTAGTTCATGGAATAAGTATTCTTTTTAAGTTTTTTTGTTGAAGTCAATCACTCGTTGCTGTTGATATATATTTTATTTGATAAAATTTACTTACAAAATAGTGGTTTGTTTCAATATATTTTCTTCTATATAAGATTAATTTAATTTTCTTAATACGTTTGTTGAATAGCTGAGTCAGGCTCTATTGGACTTTTTTGTATTGAGGTTTACTAAAAATATAAAACAAAGAATTTTTAAGAAAAACAAAATCAATGAAGATACTTCAATTAGAAAAGTCTATCGCTTTAAAGACTTCTTTTTAATATTTATTAAACAATTGTAAACGTATTAATTGTATGTAATAAAAAATTTGTCCCAATCAGTTTCGCTTAGCAAATGTAGCATAAGATGTGTCTAATGTTTGTTTGAACAATATAACCATCTAGCACGCTAGTGGACATAATATAAATGATTTACGAATCTCAAGATTATCTTCGTAATGTATGTACATAAGCAACCCTCTTTCTAAAAATATTCAGAACAATTAAACAAAAAAATTAAGGTCATGAACTTGATTCTTAGTTTTTCCAAAGCTGTGAAATAGTAAATAAAAAACAGATAACCAATTACACATAAATACTAATCTACAATAAGAACTTTAAACTATGGATATTCTATAAAAAAGACTAAAGCAACACAAATAGAAAATTCTAAATTAGAACATGTTACATTTTAAGAATTAAACAATAATTGTTCCTTCTTTTTCTTTAGTTGGCGCTTTGTAGAACACAATACATACTACATGACACAAACAAAAAAAAAAGGAAAAAAAAACTAACGCGCTTCACATAAAAACCAGACTTCATTGTTTTCACATTTGATAGTTACACGATTACCTTACATATAAATTAATATTACTTAGTATTAATACATACTTTGCGTTTTGGACTTTACTATAATATGCACCAAAAAACTGATTTTATTCCAAAAAATTAATTAAAAATTTACTAAAAAATCTAAACACACTAGAACAAAATCAACTACAGGAGAAATGGCTCTTCGTTTGACAAGTATTAAAAAGACGATGATGATTGATAAAAAGAGTTGCAAAAATATGAAACACCGGTTATATATAGTTGCACTCTTCCAACTTATATAAAGTAATACGAAGCCTTTGCAAACAATGAAAATGAACAAAGTAAAATGAAAGAAAAAAATGCAAAAAAAAAACCGGCCATGTAGGGTTGCATTTACATGCAGATTAAGAGTTGACAATATAGTTGCCACAAGTTTGTTAATAAAAATCGACAAATATCAAGCCGGCAATCATGTAAGTAATTAACAAATTTCACACAAATATCATGATTTTTTAAATGAAAGAATTTTATATGTGAAAAAATAACAACTTTGCCAACATTTAACAATGAGAAACTGAAATGTATTAAAATCGTCAAAGTCCGCAAAAAGTAAACAGTTAAGGATATATTTATGTATTAAAACCTCAACCACTAGGTTTTATATAAATTAAAAAATAAATAGTAAAATAGAATGTGAGTACGTATGTATGGTATAGATCCAAAATGGTTAGGCTAATTTATATGAAATTTTCACAGAATGATTCTAATATACCCGAAAGAAATTTGGTGTCAATGATTTCTCAGGGACCTTTTTTCTGGACAAATGTTGGACGGATATGACCAAGGCGAAGGGTACCTACATAAAGATCAAATATATGATTATCGAATATCTAATGATCTATAACAGATATTCTGGACAAAATGTTGGACGGATATGAAAAGGCGAGGGGTACCCACATACAAATCAAATATTGATTATCGAATATCTTGTGATCTATAACAGATATAGTTTAAAAAAGAATATTTTCAAAAATTGCTACATTTTCAGACTTTCATTATTATTTTTTAGATTAAATATATTTTAACTCACAAATTTTATGAAATTGCACTTTTTGTGGTAAGAAATTTCTATTATATAAATAAGATTATTATTTTTGATAGTAATAGATATTACGCTAAGAAATAAATAACAACTAAATACAAATAGATTTTGATTTCTAAATATCTATTAATCCAGTAAATTAAATTTTCTGAAGACTTACCACAAATATTACGAATAGAAGTTGTGAAATAGTTTTTTTATTCACTGGAATGAATCTTTTTCAACGAATTTAATATTAAATATTGTTTAACGCTTTTATTTTTCAAAGTTGTCAACATTGGAGCGAATTTCACTTTAATGTATGATACGTTTAAAATTAGTAAATGTCCAATAATTTAGCATTTAAATGATTGAAAATTAAAAAAAAATAATAATAATAAAAAATAACATTTATTTATATATTTACCCAAATTTGTTATTTCTACATGTTTTATAATAAAAATTCGATAGATTTTATTACCTCTCAGTTTTTAGGTTATAAGATTTGGCAACCCTACAAAATTTACAACAAAGGCTTTTTCTTTTATTCACAAAAAATATGCATTTTTATTTTACATGATGATGTTAAAAAAATCATGTTTCACTATATTTTTTATAAAAATTCCATTCTTTGTATAATGTTTAAAGTCTTCTTCAAACACAATTTCCAAATACTAGAAGCAACAAACAACCACCACTTTTTTATTACTTGCCACTAATATAAGAAAATAAAACTTACGACACGTCTTTGATGTGTTTGTGTGTGTATGTGGGAGACACGGGTATGTATTTTTGCTTTATAAATTCTTAATGAAATTTTATTTTAAACTTTAACAAATATTTTTATAAAATATTTCACACAATTTTTTCCACTTTTCTTTTTTGTGTTTTAATAAAAAGAATGGCTGCAATTAAGCATATTGCCAGATTTCACACAACAAGCAGTAGTAAAATTTAAATGAAAATACAAATTTGACGTTGTCTCGCTGCTTTCAGCGAATTTTCTCAAAGTCGCGTTATCAAATTTTCATCGGCAGAAGTCTGAAATAACTTCAAGCATTTCGTATTTCTCAAGAGCTTGAAACTATTAGAAACTCGGTGTTGGGTACACATCAAGCATCGATGTATTTTGGCAGCCAGTGATCGAAGTCTTGCAAGCTCTAAACAAAGTTGGCAGACCACAGTTGTTTTTTTACTTTTTATTTATATGGCGACATATTCGCAATAAACATTTAAGTAGCAACTTATGCGTAATTTAATTAAGATATAAATTAATAAAAATTTTAATTTATTTGGAAATCCAAATCTAAGATATATTTGATTTATTTTAATAACAGCAAAACACTACTAAATTTTACATTACTTATTTCACTAGAGTGAGCGAAATGTAGACTAAAAACTTTATGCTTTCTTCTTTTCTCTAATGAAAACAACATGTAAAAGACAAAAAGCGACCAGCTGCATACAGAGATGGGAAAAGTAATAGAAATAGCATGAAGTAGTTTTTTTGTGTATAAAACGTAACGTTATAATGAACTTAAAATATGGACTTCATTTTTTAAAATACATCAAATTCTTGGTAAAATTTTTTACTCAAAAAATTTCATAATATCCCATATACAATCAATGCGCACCCAGCCCCTATCAAGCACTCAGTCACTTGAACATATGATTATCAATCGGGGACAACATTTACACTAACAAACAATTTGTTAGATGCATTAATTTGTAAATAAATATTATTAGAATTTGATGTTTAAATCTTAATTTTTAAAGCTTTTCATTTCTTTATTATGGGAAAATCAAGTAAACATGAAAAGAAAAAACACAAGCATAAAGACCGTAAAGAAAAGAAAAAATCAAAAAAACTGAAGAAACGTTCAAAGCAAAAGAAAGATAAATCGAATAAAAAAAGTGATGAAAAGTCTAATACAGTTAAAAAGGACAATGCTGCCATTGAAGATGACGAGAAGACTAATGACGATTTTGCAATACCAGTGGAATTGATGAGCAGTAAATCACATGCTCCAGAAACACCAGAAGAATATCAGCAGCGTCAAAACCGTATACGCAGAGAAATTGATCCAGTTACAGGTCGTTCCAGATTGATTAAAGGTGACGGTGAAGTTTTGGAGGAAATAGTCAGTAAGGAACGTCACAAGAATATTAATAAGGAAGCAACAAAAGGCGATGGTAACTTTTTTCAAGAAAACACTTTGGGTAAATTGTATTGAATTTTATTTTTAAATCAAATTACTTATGTAAATTAGTTATATTAAAAAAATAATTTAATAAAATTAATTTTCTCAATGATTGGTAAGCAAAAGTGATACTTTTTTAATTTTTGTACTTCCAAATCTTTGGTGCTAAGGCACAACAGTTCGAAAACGTTTTTTTTTAATTCTATAACTTTCTAACTGTTAGTTAGTTAAAGTAAGTAAAATGACATTTAATGTCAAAATTTAATGAAGTTAAAATTTTTTATTCTTCCTACTTTTTCTTTACAGATCTTCGCCCTAAACTCATACGTATTTGGTTTACACGCTTATCCGTTTATATAAGTTCAGTTTAGAAAAAAAAATAAATAAATAAAAATAGTTTCATCAGTTACTTATTTAATTTTTTGGAAAACATAAAACATTTTTCTAAAACTATAATATTGACACCACACATGCCTCAATTTATAAATGAACTTTTATCGAGTAGTTTTAACATCAAGCCAGTAGATTTTAGAAAATCAACGACTATTCCCCTGACTAGATAGGGGCCTCTAAAGTAAAATAATGATTTAAAAAAAATCTATTTGAAACTACTGTACAATGTAGAAATTTAAATTTAAGACTGATTTTTTTTATTTTCTAACATTAATATAATAAAATTACTTCAATATTGAATATGAACTAAGATGAAAATATATCATTTTACTATACATGAATGTATGTATATGTATTTCTGTATATTAACTAAATAAGTATGTATTTACATAAAATATATAAGGAATGCGTCTTAACATCTAAATAACCAATAAAATAAAATTAAATTAAGTTTTCTTTATATTAATAAGAATAAAAAAATACATAATACAAATAATATAAAACTTAAAAAATTAATTCATATTTCTAAAAGTGATTTCTTAAAAACTTAGCATAATTGATAGAAATATGTTGTGGCACCATTTTGCCATGCAGGATCTTCACTAACTTTTGCTCGACACATGGGACATGTCTGCTCTCGTTTGAACCATGTATTGACACATTCATCACAAAAGATGTGACCACATTCTAACACCACAGGTGTGGTATATGAATCATGACAAATTGGACAAACGGTACCAGCTGCTTCTAATTCATCTTTTGTAGGTTTCCGATCATAATCCTATATTTAAATATATGCAATATCTATTTGTTTAATATTTGGCTTTTAGAAAAATCTTTATGTACTTGCCATATTACGAACAAAATTAATTAATGCCTTTTTTAATGGTTTACCACGTTCAACAAACTCAAATCCTTTTGCACCCAAATAAAATGCAGAAAAAAGTATACCTGAGATCTAATACAAAAAATATGTTAAATATAAGTTAAAAATAAAAAAGTAAGAATGCTATATTCGGTTATATCGAATCTTCAATAACCTCCACCAAAAATGCGTGCGAAGCAAATACGTTATATAAAGTTTTCCTTAAATGTAGCACAGGAACATTAATGGGTCATAAAATTAGTTAAATATTTTTGCTATATATTTTTCATACTGAACCGATTTTGATATTTCTTAAAATGCAAATGAAGTGCATGCAACTGAATATTGTAGCAAAATTATTTCTACCCTATATATATATATATATATATATATATATATATATATATATATATATATATATATATATATATATATATATATATATATATATATATATATATATATATATATTAGGGTATAAATAAATATAAAAATTATGAATCAATCACATATCTATGAAAGATTTCAGTCCAATTGGTAAAGATGAATTATCGAAATAGTAAAATCTTTTTTATTTTTGAGGAATTTTATAAAAATAAAAACTTTTTATAATTTGATAGAAAATTTATAAAAATAAAACCTTTTTGTAATAGAATTAACAATTTTCGTATCTATGAGTTTTTTCTTCAATCCCATAATTTATCCAAAAACTTTAATCAATATATTTTTAGAATTAGGACCTGCAGTGTTACGTTACTATGTAATCAGCCGGACAATCGGAGATCGTTGTATAGACTCAGAAAGTGATTTTTATTCGGTGGGTGTACTTTAAGGTGGAAGTAACATTTTTTCTACTTAAATTTCAAAAATAAAAAATCTTACCACTTCTAAGCCCGCATACGATTCAAATAAAAATGTTAACCATTGTCTCATCGGTACTAATGCCCGATAGAATTGTGAAATATACTCAATAAGGGCATATAAACGACCCTAAAAAGTAAAAAATATTATTTAAGATTTGTATGTTATATAAAATTTTTACTCAACTTACCCGAGATTTGTGACGTATAACTTTAGTAGGTAACATAGTTACAAATATTTTAATCAATTGTGTTAATAATTTCAATATTAAATCATTTACAGCAACATAATAAAGTAGAGCTCCTAGTGATAGAGTTTTTGTTACAGAAATTGTACCATTATTTAATGGATTTGTAGTCGGCGAAGAAGGCACTTCATTTAACTGGTGTTTCGAATTTGTGAACGTATTTAAAATCACATCTGAACTTACATCATAAGATATTGGCATTTTATGTGATGAAGATAAATCCAGTGTTATTGTTTGAGTAGGAGGATTTATTAGAAGTCCAAACGGATCAGGTGAGGAGGTAGACACAATAAAACGATAGGTTACAACACAAATTAATAAAATTAGATCGCGTAAAAGTACTGCGTATGATTTTTGATTTAGTTTTGCAACTTGTTCTTTTAAAGATTTGTTTATTTGATACATTACACCATGTAGAAGTAAGAGATCTAGAATACCTAAGAGATGATCATGGATAAACTTAACGAATATAATAAATATAAATGGTAGGTAACGAACAAAATGGGTAACGAGTTTAACAATCATTTCTCCCACAGCACTTGTATCAGCATCATCTATAATATCGATGGTGGGAGCTGTTGTACCACCAGTAGCAGATGTTTGCCTTTGTGGTAAACGACCACCATTAGAGTGTGGGTTAGCTAAATTATTTGGTATTCTGTTGCCATCATTAACACTGCCGGTACCATTGGTATCTATAGATATATCTACGGTTGGTGTTTGCGGTGTAGATATTGAACCACTTCTATCATCTGTTAAACGTGAATTTTGCCTGGACAACCTTAATGCGGAAGATGATTGGGGTTCTGTGCTGTGATTTCTAAATGAATTTTGCAAATCGTTTTCATTTTGATTTCCATTTTGACGGTTGAGCAAAAAATGAAATGGTTCTTCGGGTTGAACTATCTCATTTGTAGGTAAAGAGTTGTAACGAACATTGGCCGTAGATGAAGCTGAATTAAAAATAGCACGTAAAACATCTGTACGCGGTGTTACTGGAGAAGATAGTACATCATATAAATTTTCTCGCCATGTTCGGGAATGTGTATTGGCAGTTGGATTTTCAGCACCATTCGTTGTCATTGAGTGATGATCCCGTAATGATTGTGACCGATTTAATTGTTGTCTAGCTTCACGTAACATGGCAAAAACACTAAGTATTCTTTGTCTCTCATCAGTATTAGAATTTTCACTGCCAACATTATTTCCCGATAAATTTGTTTCCATATTAATTCTTGTTGCATCAGTATCTCTTCGCATTTGTTGCACAAGTTGCTGTCTTTGCAAATGTTGCTGGCTAGTACTTGGACTCAAATCGTTGTCAATATTTATAGTCGAATGTGGCAAATTATTAGACGATTGGCTGAGTAGCATTTCCATTTCATCACTGTCACCAGCACCATGGCCGCCGACACCACTATTACTACTTCTTCCTGGTGTTGTATTATAAATATTACGTGTATTGTTATTGTTACTCATACTTTCAATTTTTTCACTTTACGTTTTCCTTTTTTATATTTTACTTCAATTATTTAGTTTACTGAAAAATTATTGCAGTAATTTTTCAACTTTTTGGCCGTAATTTTTATCGTTTCTTCTGTTTATTTGCGAAAAAATTTAACTTTCTTCATTATCGACATTTCCGTACTTTGATTTCTTTTTGTATTTGTATTTGCAAAAGAACAAAATAAAATAAGAAAAAAATCAACACAAACACAGAGACGTTATACAATTTTCATATGTTTTTCCCGTTCTGCCAACCTTTATTGACACATGCTTGGACGCAAAATATTTGTGGCAGCGATAGGCTAAATATACTGAATATTCTTACAAACTTTACTGGTTTGCACAAAAATGCAAATTTGTGGGAGGCAATGGTGACTAAGGGCCGAAAGAATCTTCTATCTAAAGTACAGAGGAGCGCTGCTTTTGGCATCACAGGAGCTGCTAGCAGCAGGCCGCGGACAGCGGTGAGTCTCGACCTATTCCCTATTGAGGGATTTGTATACGGAGTTGCAGCAAGAGGCCTATTTAGATTGAAGGAGATGAAACTCAGTGAATATGGAGGGACTTAGAATAATACATCCGACTATATAAACACTGAACTTTATTTCGGGAAGATTACGGAGGTGATTATTCCCGAAAGGGTCTGCTGGTTGGGGATGGATGGCATTTACACTGACTATTCAATCTTCACAGACGGGTACAAGATGAAGGAAAGCACCGGAACGAGAGTCTACCTGGTAGGGGATGATATAAGTTGGTCGTATAAGCTTTCTGATGAGTGAAGCATATTCCAGGCCGAAATCCTAGGAGTTCTTATGGCTGCGGAGCTGGCTACGGAATATACGAACATTGGGAGTACGGTCAACATTTCCGTTGAGACAGATAGAGCTAAAGACCATTAGGGGCTACTTTGTGAAATCACCGCTGGTTTGGGAGTGTAAGAAAACTTTGAGAAGGCCAATGGACACTCACACGGTCAGGCAATGTTGAGTGCTGGTACACTGCGACATAATTGTCACACTTGATTTCTACTTTCTCTCTCTTTCTTCTACTTTGCAAAATTCCAACCCTGCCTTCGAGTTAGAAGCAGAGGTGTTCAATTTGTATTACAACCATAATGCACACCACCCTTCCATTCCTATCTATCTAGCGATGTCCGTCTGTCTGTTGTTGGCACGTTCACATCCACATTAATTAACAGAGCTCAAAAAAATTTGAATTGAATATTCGTGACAGCTCTGGAAAGTTTCCTATTTAAGATCAGCTAAATCAATTCAGTATATTAAAAGAAAGAGACCGATTTCTGATATAGTTAAGGGTATAAACATATTGAAAGTATAAATTTTCGGTGGGAAAAACTATAATTTCCAAACTAATCGTATATTTTGTATATGTATTTATGGCCGCCTAGCAATTTTTTTTTTAAACTGTATTATCCGTTATGGTATTCATTTTTAACAATATATTTATGATTAAGTTTTAACTTAATTAAAAATATATAGAGTCAAACAACATTAAAACATCAATTAAAATATCTCTAGCGGAAAAAAATCTTTTTACACACTGTAGATCGCCAAATCGATCGATATACTTTGAACATAAAAAATTAATACTCCAATCCAATTTAAGGTTTTAAAAATAGAAAAAATAGTTCAAAAAAATTCAAGAGGTAAAAGTGTGTTAAGATTTTTGGTCTCTTTCCGAGTATAAAATATCTGAAATAATAAACATAAACGTTTTTACATTGAACTCAAAGAATGAGTCATTTTATTGGAACTACAAAATGTATGAACCTGATTTTAGAGTTGATTAAAAAATTTAATTAAAGCATATACATACATATGCTATATGGCAAAAGTTTAATTATTAGATTTCAAAAATATTTAAATTAGCTTGAAGGGTGGTTTCGGTTTTATAAAAAAATCATGAAAAAGCGTAAAAATTTATAGTTGCCAAGCTTGACTATGTAAAACCCTACAACACAATGTTGGTTATAAATGGCAGCAACGAAAAAGTAATGAACGACCTTCGTATAAAGGTATTTTTTAATTTATGATTAATAGTACAGTAAATTATAATTGAACTAACATTTACGAGGATTAGTGAATTCTAAAAAGATTTTTTCTGGGACGTTATATGGGAGCTAGAAAAAATTTTGTGCCGACCCTCGTAAAATTTCTCACATCGATTTTTCGTTATAATTATCTTAATTTGACTAATTCTTATAAGTCCTTCATAATGATATTTGGAAGAGGGGTTGTATGGGACTTTGAGAAATAATCAACCGATCCTCGTTTAATTTTGTACGTTTTACGACTTATTTTTGAAAAATTTCGTTTAAATCGTTTTATAATTAGGTTATTAATAACTTAAAACCTGAGGACTTTTGTGAGCTTAAAACTTTATTCCGGGAGGACATTTTTATGGACCCACCATCGCCTGTTTCGAAAATTCATTTTAATTTCAAAATAATTACACATACCAAATTACATTAAGATATCTTTAAAACTGGTGCCTGTATTTTGTTCACATGGGCAGCCAGCAAGCTGCCCAGACGGACATAGTTATATCGTTTCATAAAGTTATCCTAAGCCTGATACAATTACCCAACACCACCGTAGGTGGTTTGTGTGTGCTGTCCAAACTTAATTTCAAGTTTGTCAATTCTAATTATTTTCTACAGGACATGGAAATACTTTATTTTCGCTCTTTGGTGCGTAACACATACTGTTACATATACATTTAAACGTTGCCATGTAAACAATAATAATGTCACACTTACATGACACGAGAGAGCGAGTGGGAAAGAGAGCAAAAGATCAAATATATGAAAACAGTAACAACGACTGTAACAACATTTTTGAACAACCCCATTATGATAATGAAAGTAAGGATAACAATAAGGATAATTTAGTTGTTGCGAAGTTGTTAACGTGGTCAAAACAAAAAAATAACCAAATACTAGAATATTTTAAAATGAAATATAATATCGACAAATAAAAAACACAAGATATTTTTTGTGGGTAAATACAATATATTTGTATGTACATTTAATAGTATATGTGCATAATTCTGTGTGTGTTGTGTGTAAATAGAATTACATATGCAAATGTTTCAGAAATATAATATTAAATAATAATTAACTTATGCTAACAACATTAAATAATAAAAATATAAAAAATTAAAAATATCTATTTTATTATTGACGTTAAAAATCAGTTTTTTTATATATCGCAAACAAAACATATAAAACATATATTGATAAATGATTGATCCAAAACAAATTGTGTGTGAAATAATAAAAATCAAATTATCAGTCTATAATATTCTCTCTCTATACAAATCCGTCGTTTTTTTCCTATTTTTGAGACTTTATGATCCGGCAAACCAACTTCTTTATTTATTTTGCCTGTATCCCTTTGTTTTAATGAACGGGTGGTATTGTTAGACGAGGAGCTTTGGTTTTTGTTTTGTGCCTTTTTTGCAAGAACGTTTTAACCGATTCCAAAGGTAACTGGAAGTGATAATATGCACAATAGGGCAATGGATCCCAATAAGTAAACAATGCTTCCCGTTTATCCAAGGCGGCAGTAGCACTTGTTGCCTCAATAGAACACCATTGGGCTGTTAACGAAGCTAGGGTAGTTTCATCATCATTGGTAGCCACTAAGCTCAAGGGACGCATGTGACCACATTTCAGATTGCGACATAGTATCTGAGCATGAGACCGATTATAGCATATATAGGGTAGGGAAACACCCAAACGTATACCCAGCGGTAAGAACTCACCCGTGGCTTGACATTTAATCAAACGAAAACTTATATGACAATTAATACGCCTCTGAAAGTGAACTTTAGCAAAAAAAGTTTTAAGCCAATTCTCTATTAGTTGGGCATCTGTGGAAGTGTTGGAAGACGACGCTGTCACGGGTACTAGATTTTTAGTTTCTTGCTCTACACGACAGGTAACATTAGCTACCATTTGAGAATTTTTCACAGTAGTGCAAGTAACATAATGTTCTCCTGGTACATCTCTAACGACCAGCCATTGTTGACGCTCACTGATTTCATGTGAAAAACGTAAATCTCTTCTTTGACGTGGTAACATATATTTATAACGTTCCAATATGCCTTGCATGCCCACAGCCACTAATATGTTACGAAATTGACTAATAAATCCTTCTTCATATAATTTCCAAAGTTCATGGGCCGAAGATAAGGCCACATAAGGAGGTAGTTTAATATTTTGGGCTGCACATCTTTGATAGAATTGCAAACAATCATCGAGTATTAAAGTCTCCTGTACCCCTGTAATAAATGTGGCACAACCCAATAGTTCCAAATGAGGTTTAGCTGCAGCATCATAATATGCCGGACTAGTTGCACAAACCGGTATGTATACCGATGGTTTTTCCTTACGCACAATTTGACATAAAGCCGATATATAGTTGTCGACATTGTGTTTATTCGGTTTGGGTACAGCATAAAATTTATCCACTGCCATTGAAAAACGAGCCAAGCCAAACAAACCATCAAATTCAAATGCCACCACCCGGGCTCCCGAAGAATAAAAGTTACGAGCCAAATGCAAAGTTTGTATAGTACTGCCACAACTGATAAGAACCGTACGTTTTGGGGCTCCATTATGTGAACCCAAATCATTATGTAATGCTGAATCCGAACTAAATATCCATTTTAAAAGTTCAACCGGTATTCGTAATAATTTCCAAAATATCCATAATAATGCCGATAACCAAAAACTGGGAGCCGCTATAGATAGGGGAATATATAAAAGATAACGTAACACTAAAATGAAAAGATTTACAAAAAGATTCGGCCAAAATAATAGAAATCTACGTAAACGTTTGCCAAATGGTTGGGATGATGGTGTTGTTGATGTTGGTGTATTAAGTAATTCTTTATTTATGCCCGTGTTTGTACGACTAATTGTGGGAGAATATAAATCTTCATCATCCGATTCCTCTTGACTAGGATTTTCTGGTATTAAATCCAAAGAATGTATACGACGAAATTTCGAACGTGCATAACGTAATTGACGAGCATAATCTTGTTTCGTTTGAAAATCTTGAAACATTTTTGTATATTTATAATAAGTTAATTAATTAATTAATTACACACTAAACACACACACACACTTATATTTTGTAATATTAATTAATAATTTTTTTAATTAAATTATTTTATTATTTATTTTTATAACAATTCATAAAATCGTTTAAAATATCGCGCATTTCATAATATTTCCGCTTTTATATAGTTTTGTTCGTTTTGTTGTTGCACCGTTAAATTGAATAAATTAGAAAGAATTAATTCGTAATTAAATAAAATTAAATATTAAATATTTTCGTTTTTCATGTCCAGCTCGTAACGATCAGATCTGCAGAACGGTCTGTTTTCGATTAATCAACGCTAATGTTTTGTTAGTAGTAGTAGGTACCTCACTAAATAGTATCTCCTTCATAATCAATGCATACGTGCAGAGTCTCTTTCAACTTTATTCACAATGTACAGTGGTCTAAAAACGATTTTTTCTGGAAAATTAATCTGCAAATTCTACATCATTAGAGATATCTAAATAATATTTTAAGTATAACTGAGATGTTTTCCAGTCGCTTTGAAGTGAAAAAAGGTGCTCAGCTGTTGAAGTGGTAGTAGAGGGCCTTCCAAAATTGACCATCTCAAAGTAAAATGTATCTACATTTGTCTAAAAGAAGCCTAGTCAAGTTGGAAATTTAAGCTAAGTTTACAATATTTTGTCTCAAAATGTTGTATCTAAGAATACGTTAGAACATAGAGATTTATAAGGAGTAAGAAAAATTCTTAACATACATATATATTAAGAAAAAACCAGCCCAGTGTATTAATATGAAATTATCATTCGAATTTACAAAAAATAACATTTATATAGTTTCAATCATTAGTGATGAAATTTTGAATCTTTTTCGAAAACCCTTCCATTTTTTTGTAGCACTTTCTGCCACTTTGCTCAAAGACCAAATTAAAAAAAAGAAAAATCTGTCACACTTTTGGACACCTTTGTGTGCCCTTTAATTCAATTCTTTAGTTCTCTTTTTACAAGATCTCAATATCTTTCCACTGGTCTAAGCTTTGGGCAGTTTGATGAATTTACTACATTATTGTTCTTGTACCACTCAAGGGCTTGTTTATAATAGTGACAGGGTGTCAAGTCAGCCAAAATAAGTGGACACATAGTGAAGTCTTTTGAATGGATGCAGAAGTATTGTTTCTGTGCGTTTCAAAAAAGAAAAAAAAGCACAAATATATTATATTCCAACCACCTCAAGTGTGTAGGTTATAAAAAACGTTTTGTAATCACTGTGCAATCGCTTGCATAAATAAAATATTTTCCATTCCGATCTTCGTTTTCAATTTTTTTCTAGCTGCACTTTTTGCATTAATGTATTAGTTAATATTATAAATTAATGATAATAGAATAATTTAAATAACATCGATTATAATTTTATTTTACTTACAATTAATTAATTAATTTATATAACGTTAAATGTTTTATATTTTGCTATAGTAAATAAGAATGTTAAACGATCTTGTGTTTTAAAAATTCCATCATCTTAAAATTTTGAAAAAAAAAAAAATCGAATATCATGAAAGTCCTTTTTTCAATATTTTTATTATTACAAACTGTTTTAGCCACTTGATCCCTTAAACACTGTTTAATGTCTATTGCAATTACTATTGACATCGTTTCTATTGTAGTGTTACTTGATATTTTTAATCTCAGTTTGGCCCATTGCTTTGCTCTGTTGAGGCGATCAGTATTATCACGTACTTTGATCCCTTTTTTTTGTAAAAATGCATTTAACATAAAATTCAGTATTGTATTTATTGCTTCGTTAACTGATAAGTAATTGAACCGGCGTCTCGTCGATAATTTGGTGTCTCACTTTTTATAGTGAGTTTAATTGCGAAACAAAATATTGATTCTTTTTTCATTATTGAATACAGGAAAACTATTAAAGTGTTGTAAAATAGAAATGTCATATTTAAGAATTTTAAATATTTATCTTCCATATATATAAAATACGATGTATATATATAAACGTATAGACTCAAAAAATAGACTCGGCTAGGAAAATTTTAATGAAATTTTTACAAAATGATCTTAATATATCCGAAAATAACATAAATTAGAAAAACATTCCGTTAGGACCTGGAGGGGAAATACTACCATACGAAGCAAATATTGATTATTGAATATTTAAAGAACTATAAAATAAAGAGTTCTCTAATTTTTTTTCCGATAACTTTCTCAAACAACTGTTTTACTGGACAAATGTAGGACGTGTAAAACCAGGTAACGCTCATACAAAACAAATATTTATTATCGAATATCTAATGAACTTGATCAGCGATATTTCGCAAATTTGGTTCCAACAACCCTAAAAACTTATTTTGACAAAACGAAGTTTGCCGGGTCTGCTAGTTTCATTTTTTCTTTTTTATTAAAATTTAAATATAAATTATAATTTTCCAAAAACGGAAAAAATTCGAAATTTTAAGTTTTTTTAAAATTTTGATATAAAATAATATTTCATTAATTTCTTTAAAACCTGTGAGAATTCATGTTCTATCTTTTAAATAGATACCAAATATTTGTATATATATTTATATCTTTGCTCAAAATTCCACTAATTTTCTAGCTAAATTTAGCTTAACTTATTTAGACTTGTGGGTGTTATATATGCACTTTAAATTGGTTTTGGAAAGGTGTCTGTATGGGAGCTACTTTTTAAATGTTTTTCATATCTGTTAGTTTTATGTTCACAACGTTTACATGGACAGATGAACGTTAATCCAAGAATAAAAATAAAAATTTAACAGTCTTCCAATTTTTTCCTTACCAAATTAATAACTTTATTTTAAAATATTAATTAAAAAATTGCTTTTATATTTTTAATTTATTTTTTTTTTAACACATAACAATATTTAAGTAATCATTTATTTTTAAGTAGAAATACGTTTTTTATTTAAATATATAAGTATATAATAATATATATTTAATATAAAATTTACTAAAATTGTTAGTCTGTTTGTAAGGGGCAGAAAAAAAGTGCTATCACCTGAGTCGATTTAACAATATATGCACTTTTGAAGATATCTTAATGAAATTTTGTATTACTTTGGCTCAATTCCAATAGGCATGGTTTATAATTGGTCCATTATTTCATATAGGCCCCATACAAAATTTTCATAGGAATTGATTTTTGACCAAATTAATATTTAATAAAATTAAGATAAATATAAGCAAAACCTGGTGTACGAAATTATACTTGGGTCAGTCCATAATTTTTCCCAACTCCCATATAACTAGTCAGAAAAACATATTTTTAAAATGCATGAAAAGAAATATAGCAAATTATACACTGCACCAAATGTTACAGGTATTATTAACGAAATATTTTCAATAAAAAAGGTGTTAAATTAACTGATTTTTATTCTAATAAACATAATTTTTCTTCAAATTAACCAAAAAATTAACAAAAAATATGTTATATCAACAGATATTTAGTAAAAATACAAGCCGATCGGCTCACCACCGTCATTCGCCATTGCACTAGTTTTTAGTTGTCCATTACGTTTTTTACGTTTTAATTATTATATAAATCTAGCTTTTACCCGGCACACTTTGCTGCACAAAAATTCTCCTCACTCCTAGATCTCGAAAGAAATTTCACAAATCACAAATCGATGTGTATTAAAAAATAGGATTCAGACTAAATTTTCGCTGTAGTAGATCTAAAGATATTAGAATTTTTGCTTTGTATGGGGGCTACTTCTACCTGATCCTATCCGTCTTATATTTTGTGCAGTAAATCAGTACCCTGAGAAAGTCTTGGGACCAATTTTGCAAATTTTATAATCAATATTTGTTTTTTTACGGGGAGTACTTCTTCCCTTTGCCCTTAATAGTTTATGTATTAATTTATTACAACAATTTAATGTAATTCTTTCCTCATTTCAACTAAAATTTCGTTAATTTTACGAAAAATTAACAAACATTTTCATTATGATGAGTAAAGGTTTTGTTGGCTTATAATTAACCTAACTTTCTTCAATTTTACACCCTTTTTCGTTATATTTACTACCTTTTCTTGTTCAGTGTTAAAAAATTTTCGTTTTTGTATGACGAACATTTGTATTAGTTTAGGATTTAGTTATTTTTATCACCTCAAACATTTAAGTTTTAATTATTAATTTTTTAACTTATGTCATTTTTCTTACAAATGAGAAATTTTTGACCACTCATTCATTGTATGATTTGATCGAAGAAAGGTTGTAAAGATCATTAAATATAAAATAATATAAAAATATAATACAATTTATTGATAAGAAGAATTGCAATATTTTTTTTTTATTTTGCCTTAAGACATTAATTTAAACTTAATTAAATTCACACACACACACGCACACACATACAACAACAAACCACAAAATATACAAACAAATCTCTAAATTATTTTTATAATTCAATTAACAAACACCTATAATTCATCCGTCCGTCCGTCCGTCCGTCTATCTATTTATAAGTAACTAGGAACGAGAGAGATATACAAATATTTATAAGAACATAAAAATGCACCTACAAATAATACAACAAAATATAAACTAAATACTAAATAATATTATTCAAATTGATAACCTTTATGGTCCAGAGAAATAAACATACAACTTTAGACTTAGAGGGCGTTATTAGCATTATTCCAAATATGTTGAAATTTACTCATTAAATACTAAATATTAAACATTAAAAATTAATTCATGTTTACGTCTTCGGGAAAAAATACCCCGCATAATCAGATTTATAGCAAAAAAAATTCTCATTGCTCATATTTCTAATTCCAGACTTAGATTAACACCTTTTTTTATTAAACTGAGATGCTAAGCGTTATGGAAATTATACAAGGGTTCGTATTGGGAAAGTCGCAATCTATAATCACTTTATAGAAGGTCTATAAATACAATTATAATTCAGAATTTAATTGATCCAATAATTATATTATTTGTATCTAAAAATAGGAATTTATGAATAAAATAAACCTTAATTCTCAGAATTTGTATTAGTGAAGACTTTAAAATGAAAGTATGCTTGGAGTATAAAACCTAATAACTGCTGATTTGGGAAACACGCAACTTAACATATATAACTTGGAGGATGAATAATCATCAATTATTATAATTATCCAATTTTTAATAATCGCCACTAATTTTTTAATCGCTTTAAAAATATCGTATTATATTCTAGTAAAATATGTTTTGCGGCAGAGTCAAATTAATTAATTAATTTGTTTGAAGGATGTTTAAATGTTTGGAAATATTTTTGTGCTATTGAATTCTCTTCTAACATGAGCCTAATATCTCTCCACTGGACTTAGGTTCGGGAAGTTTGAATCATTCATGATTGGCATCTTTTGCTTGCCATACGAAGAATTTTTTTCCCTCGAGCATTAGCAATATAAAAACTTTGACCAGGAATTCGCAAAAAAATTGCCAGAACATACGTTTCGTCATCCATTATGCGGAAAGAATATTTTTTTTTGAAAACTTGGCTTCCATTTCAGTACTTTGATTTTGTCCTCTTAATTTTTAGCAGTGTTTCTGTCAGGAACTTGCATAAGCTTTAACTTTTCGTACCAAACAGTATGAACATTTTTGAAAATGCTTGCTATATTATTTTTTTGACTTTTGGAACATTATGTGCACCATTTTACTTTAACCAGGTTTTCTCCTGGTACTGTTTAATAATATTGGTAACAGTTTGAAGACATACCTTTGAGTGCTTGCCCAAATTTTTTTAGGGCCAAGTTGGGTTTTGTTGAAATATTTTCATAATAATCATATTTACATTATCTGACATTAATTAAACATAATAAATGACATTTTTACAACAGACAGAATAAATTTAATTTCGAATATTTTTTCAGTTAATTATAATTGACGTTTGTGGCGAAATAGTATTGTACATATTCGATTATTTCAATATTAGTGAAAGAATTTTAAATAACCATTTTTTGTCTACAATAATATCATAAAGCAAAATCAACATTGAATATAGTTGATTTTATATCGAATATTTTTTTCATTTAATTTTAATTGAACGTTTTTACGTGTGTGACAAAATAGTATTGTATATATTAGAATCTTTCGATATTAGTGAAACAATGTATTTAACATTTAACCATTTTTTGTCTATGAATTAATATCATAACTGAAAAATGTTAAATTATTTATACTTAAGTTAATTTTACATTGATTTTTTTCTGTGCGAAAGGTAAAAAATAATAATAATAATTGAATAAAAAGGCTTAATAAATAACGTGTGTTAATAATTTTTCGATCTGACTCCTTATATGTGAAATTATTGGAAACAGTTGTTTGAAAATTTTATATCTTCACTCGCCATTTAGCCCAAACTTTATACCTTCTAACTTTTATTAATTTTGATCTCAAAACCTTCTGGTGCCACCAGAAATATAGAAAAAATAATTCTTATAATTATTATATAAATAATCATTAAATGATAAAATTTTTGAATCAACCTGATATTTCGGGGATTTTATTATTTTTTAAAATTTAGATTTTTATTTTGGTATCTCTTATACAAATATTTGAAATCAGGAAAAATTGATTTAATGAAAATAACAATAAATAATAATATATTAAATAATATTTATTTAATATTAATCATAATTTTCTATAATATATTTTTGATTAAGTAAATTGCAAAAATTGCAAAAACAATCGAATATAATATAAATAAAAATATTTCAGGTCCACAAGTACCAAATACACGTGGATAACTTCCCAAATTAAAAGAAAAAAAAACGATTTTTATTTGAATTAAAATACAATTTCCTAGTTTTTGGCATTAAATTATTAGATGCAAATTGTTGCACCATTTCGTCTATTATCAAAAATAGTTCGTGGTTTTAATATTTGTGGTAAAATAAAATTTATTTTTATTTCCTTTGTGGTGTCCCTGGAAACCAGGAATTTGTTAATTCAATGCTCATCGTTACTTCCGTAAACACTCCACTAGCCCTCTCCTCCCCTTTATCAACAATTAACTGGGGGAATATGAATATCAAACACTCGTGAGCATTACAATTGTATTACTTTTTCTTGTTTTTCCTTTAAGTCGTGAGCTTAACAAAACAAATTAGGATATATTTTAAAGGCTTTCTGTCTTTGTATAGAACTCTTCCCCTTTATATTCCTAGAATTAGAAGAATGCACAGCGGTTTCAAAGTGATTTTTTAAGTAAAATATAATATGACTATTTATACCTAATCACCTATCCAAAATAAGGATAAAGATATTACAAATCCTTTAAAAAAAATGTGTAATTTCTATAACAAAAAATCGATTTTTATAATTTTTCCAAATTTGCGGCATAATTTCTCGATAACAAAATTTAAAATTTTTGCAGCTTAATATCTCTTAAACTATAAGGGATAACTTTTGTAGAATTCACTCATACGAAAATCTTTATAATCTGTGCAGATATAAGAATTCTGGATCGTTTTAATTATTTTTATGACCCAAAATGTCCAACTTTGGGTCCATGTGGAGGGCCCCGTTAAGTTGGCAAATTTTAAAACTTAAGTTCGCCTACACCTCTGCTATCACTGTGAGAAAGGTTAGTGCAATAGTACTAGTCGTTCGGAAAATTCAACCATTTCATATTTTATAAATCCGAGCAGATAAAAATAATCAGGATCGTTTTACTTTTTTTTGTGACCAACTTTGGATCCTTGTGGAGGGCCCCGTTAAGTTAGTGTACATCTCTGCTATCACTGTGTGAATTTAGATTGTTTTAATTATTTTTAAGGCCCAAGGTGTTCAGCTTCAAGATCCTGTGAGGGTCCTGTTAGGTTCAGAAAGTCCAAATTCACAATCTAAACTCGCCAACGTCTCTGCTATCACAGAAATCGGACTAGTATTTGGAAAGTAATAGCTATTTGAACTACAAAGCACCTCAGCTATTTATTTTAGTAAGATATCGAACTATTCGAAATTAAAAAATTATTTAAAAAATCCTTTTCGAATCACTGTTCGAATGTCATAGAAAAAGTTTTACGTATCTATGCCAACAAAAGCATTATAATTGGAACTCCAAAAAACGAGGCGTTAAGTTAACTAAATCAGTTAAGAATTTCAAGTTAAATATTTACACTTAATCGGTTAACAACGTATTCAAATCTAACGCGCTGAAGTATAAAAAAGTGAAATATAAATTTAAAAAAAAATTATTCAATTTTTATTATAAACTTAACAAAAAAAAACTATTAAAGTTTTAATTTTTTTGAAGTATGAAACAAAATATTTATATATTAAATATGAATTATCAAAAAAAAAAAATAATAATAATTTAAGTGAAGAATAGTTAAAAAATCGAGTCATAAATTAACGGAATAAAAACCCGAATATCGGGAATTATTTAAATATTTTTTTGAACAATTAAAAATAATAAATATTTTTCTATTATTTGTTTAAGCTAAAATTTATAAATAATAATTAAAAAACATAAATAAAAAATAAATATAAATGATTAAAAAATTTAATAAATAAATTGAAAAAGTTTTGAAAATATTTTTATGATTTTCAGGAAGCAAAATATTTTTCCTTATTATACCTTCCACCACCACAAACGGTGAAGAGGGTATATTAACTCCGTGTAACACTAAGAAGGAATCACCTCAGACCCCATAATGTATATATTTATATATTCTTGCATCGAATTAAAATCTGAATCGATTTAGCTATGTCCGTTCGTCTATCTCTCCCTCTGTCTGTTATTGGCGCGTTCACAGCCACAATATTTGACAGCGCTCTAGGAAATTAGACCTGAGTATTTTTTATAATTCTGAAAAGTTTCATTTTTAAAATAAAAAAAAAACGGCTCAGTACATTCAAATATATTAACCGATATCTGAGTTAACCTCAAAATTTAAGCGAAGAATTTTTGTAAAATTGCCATGTTTGTATGTTTTAAAAAAATGAAATCTCGATAAATTTTTATTTTTTAACTCTGTGTGAAAATTGGAATATCGATAACTTTTGTAATTTAGTGAAAACATTTTTGCCATAACCTCTATACGTTTAACTTTGAATGGACTGTGGGGAATGTCGAAAAATGGTTTTGGTAAAAAAGTTAATTTGAATTTTATTTAATATCATATAACTTGTAAAAAGTTATTTGTTTCTAAAGAAATTTAAAATTTGAGTTTCCGCCAAAAACGTATTATTTCTTAAATTTATGGATCTCTTATGAGAGTAAAATTTTACGTTCTTTAGAGAATATTATACACTATTAAGTATATCAGTTTTTTCAATAAACTTTATTTTTGACTGACTGGTCTAATGACGAAACTTATTGATATCACCTAATGATATCACAATTAATATAACTGGGTTTTTTATATGCTTAAACCTTTGCTTAAAAAGCAATCTAAACTTAACTTCTTATATTCAAATTTAGCCATTTTCCATGTAAAGTTAAAGAAACCAGGAAAGAAGAAGATATCTTCTTTCTTGGATTGATTTACAAGGACTTTTCTTTTGTCTCTTATCAGAAATGAACTTTTGGCAAGTTTTTTTTTTAAGAAACCAACATAGTTGAGATTAACAACTTTGGAAAGACAGTCCCTTAATCAGCTGTGGGCCTGTTCTCTTTAAATTACTTTGAAACTCCCCTCAGCTATATTCATGTTAAATTTCATTAAGATGTAACCAAAAGGTTCTAATGATTTCCAAATAAGTATTTTTGTTGAAATTCCCAAAATGTTTATGTTTGACAAAAAATTTTCAATAATATTTTGATCTAATCAGAAACAATAGCATTGTTTCAACATACTATGACATAATTTTTTGACAATAGTTTTACTGCAGCAAGCAAAAATAAATGTTTACCTTGAAAATAGTAGTGTTGCGATGAACATATTGGAAACATGTCTTTCCGTACACTTGCAAAAAATATTCATTTTGTATATTTAACACGATTAAATAGACTATTTTAAGAATCCACAATAGAATTATTGGAGCATAAAAAAGGTTTGTTAATAATATTTTTTACTCTTCTAAGTATGAAATATATTTTCTTAGTACTACATTTTCTTCTATCTGATCTATAACAAATGTTTCCCATTTCTTTCCTTTACAAATATTCTATCTACATTTTCACTTTTTATAGAAAAAATCTTAGATATTAAATCATATATATAACATTAGGGTGGTCCAAAATACGTTGGTTATTGAAAAGTACTTAAAATTATGAAATAATTCATTTTGGTCACCGATTGTGAAAATGGACATATTAAAATAAATCCGCCAAAAAAGTTTAACGCCGATTTTTGTATTTGTATTGTATTGGGTACATTTTTTCAGTAAGTACTCATTGCCATATATGTAATCTTCAAATAGAGTAAGATTTCTTTTAACTATTATTTTATAGTATCTCCATTTCCTTGAATAAATAAACAATACTAACATAAAAATTCGCTGTTCGAAACTTAAGCAGATTTTGTCATTTCGTATGATATTTTCTGTTTCTTATGAGCTCTGTGAACTTTTGGATATAAATTGTATAAAATGGTTCCCTAACGGAATCATATCCGGAGATTGCAATGGCCAACTTGGGATTGATAAGTAATCTTTAACCAACTTTGATTAATGCTTCAGTCCATTGCCATGTCGAATCTTTCATTGAAGTGAAGTTTCTCACGCAAAATGTGCCTGAAAATAAAATGACCAAAATTTTTTTTGGATTTCTAAAAAAGGATCAACAACAGACTTAAACCAGAACACTGTTACCAAAAACACTGTAAGGATGGTAAACGGGACTGGTTTCTTCAATTCTTGGGATTCGAGATTTATAAAAACAAATCCCGGGATTTTTCGGTATTGCGGGATTTCTCGCGTTTTTGGTATTTTTTGAAATTTCGGGATTTATTATTCTCTAACAAAACACAGTAATTTTAATAAAAAAATAAATATTTTTTTTAAGACTAAAAATTTTTTACTGAAATTTTGTAAATTTTTTTTTAATTTTGAAAAAATTAATTTTCACTGTTCGAAAAATCTAACAACGGAACGAAGTGAATTAATAACTGCCCACATTCTGTTAATATTTTTTAATTGATTTAAAAGTTTTGTAGATTTATAATAATAAAGTATACTTAAAATGATTATATTATTTGGGTTTATTTGGGAAATCCCGAAAAATCACGGGATTATCGGGATCGGGATTGACATTCCTGCTCTGTCTTTACAGTTCTCCGATGTAGTCGCATTTGAATTGATCTTTTTTACTTGATATACTCCATATAAAGTAAATTTGGTGGAATTTAGGAGAAATTTTTCTATTTTAAAAACTTAACTTTATCAATTTTTAAAAAATTTCATTTATTGTTCTTCAGTCTTCAGACACAAAATATCGGTAATTTGTTAATTTATCTTTAAATAAATTGATATTTTTAAATTTATTTCGCATTAAAGTTCTTTTGGACCACCCTAATATGTATATGTATGAATTTACTAACTGTAAACATAAATAAACAAAATATGGTTTCGTGATAAAAATTGTAAAATACATAATTTTTCTTTATATAAAACTATGCAATCTGCATGCATAAACTAATAATAAATATAAAAAATATGAATCTTAAATATAAAAAAGAAACATGAAATCAATTCTTTATTTATGCTTTCAAATCCTTTATTCCTAATTTATGTAATTTTACTATTATTTATTGTACAATCGGCAACAAAACATATTAAGGTTATTTGTAAAATAGATGGATACAAATTAATAAATAAATAAATAAATAAATAAACATAAATGGATGGATGGATTGATGATTTTGAATTTGTTTTGGGGTGACATAAAAATTGAGAATGGGGTAGAGTGGGTTTTATGGTGACAGACAGTGTAATGCGTGTTTGAAAAACATAAACAGTCAATTTGTACAAAAAAAATGAAGACAAACTCTTAAAATCCCTAATTGTTGGGTGCCTTATGCTTATTTTGCTTAGAATTCAATCGAATATTTATGAAAAAAATATATTTCTATTTTTTTTTTGTATGAAAACATTTAGATTAAGAACTTTTAAACTATGGCGACCGGAAATATGTTTATTTGTATTTACAAAACAGAAGAGGAGTTTGTTGAATATTTAAAGGTATTTTTAAAATTATAAACTATGCCGAATCTTCAATACCCTCTACAACAAATGTATGTGAAGCAAATACATTATGTTTCATACTTACATACTCACTCATACAATCACAAACGTATACAGTATAACACCGAAAGTCTTAATGAGTCATTAAATATAACTATAATTTTTTTTCTACTTAACCGATTTTATTAATTTTTGGAATGGTAATAATGTACACATAACTTTATATTATAGAAAAATTTCATTCTAATTTATAGATTTTTAATTGACAATTTTACGTAAGTTCTTCTCATGAACTTAGAGATTTCCTCAGATATCGGGCTATATCTTTTAATATAATGAACTGATTTTGCTGGTATTGAATAGGAAACTTTCCAGAACTTTAACATATATTCACATCAACATTTATTGAGCTCCGTCAATTATTGTGGATGTGAGCGAGCCAACAATAAACAGACAGACAGGCAGACATAGCAAAATCGACCCAGATTTTGATATGATGCAAGAATATATATACATTATGGGGACTGAGATGATTCCTACAAACGGAATGAAGAATTCAATATAACCTCTTTTCCACTTATTGTGGTGGTGGTAATGGTGAGAATAAAAAATGGGTTTATAATCAATGCAATTTTGTACCCAAGCAACATACAATCAAACAATTACACATATTACAAAGTCATAACAGTCATTATTAGTTTAGCAAACAAAAAAAAATTACTATTATTGTTGTTGTAATATATGTTTAGCGTTAATAAAGTTTTCATAAAGTTTTTTTTTGTTATTGATAAATTATTACATTATATTTTTTTGTAGATGCAAGCATATCGCGATAATTTTAAGCAAACACCTTGCCCTTCGAATTTGGAGCAACCATCACAACCTCCAATCTCTTCCTCAAACAGATTACCATTTTCGAAATCGAATAATAATCGTAGCCGTAATACGAATAACGATTATAATACGAATGTTTCTGGTGCAGCCACAACACAAGTAACAACTCCCAGAATGTTAAGTCCTACACCTTCAGAAAATGCTGGTAATCCATCAGCGTCCTCAACATCAGCTTTATTGCGTCAGAATCAAGAATTACGCCAACGTTTAGCCGAAGAAGCCAATAGCTATCGTCGTCGTTTGGATACCTACAAACAGGCTCAACAAAATCAGGCCACTCTAGTGAGTCGTTTACAATCGAAAATACAACAATATCGTCAACGTTGTAGTGATTTAGAGGATCGTATGCAGGAAACTATAAAACCAGCCACACCATGCCACACACCAAAAATCACCACGGGACCAACCTCCAGTCAAGTTATGGTAAATATGGCAAATATATTGAAATTTTCTTCTTTATAAATTTAAATTTTTTTGGGTTTATTTTTTAGTGTTCAACTTCCCTAACTTTGGGTCATTCTAGTCAACCTTGTTCCTCTTCATTAGAAACGCCTCCCTCCCCACCTACATGTGGTGGTACTGGTCGAGACTTTATTATCCATGAAGATAGTAGTGAATTATGTCGTAAATTAGAAGAGGAACATAAAAAAGCAGAACAACTGTTGGTTCAAAATAATGCTTTACGCCAACAACTTATTGAATCAAATCGCACAAATGAAGCTCTAACAAATGATTTGCAAAAATTAACCAATGACTGGTCGAATTTAAGGGATGAATTAATGGTAAAAGAGGATGAATTTAAGGAAGAAGAGCAGGTAATTTTATTAATTGAATATAAACAAAAATACAATTTAAGATTAGCCAAGTCCGTCCGTTTGTTAATTTGTATAGCTTGAGTCAATAATACAATATATGATGTTTTAGATGGTAAAGAAGAGAACTGGTCGGCCGAAAAATTCAAAGATTAGGAATAGGGAACATTTTCCAAGGAAACATTTTCCAAAGAAACAGGATAAAGAATAGCATCAAAGAGAGCGATTGGGTATCAAAAGTGTAACGACCAGACATGACGCCACAATTTTCCAACATAACAAATGTTCGAACACATGTTGCAGGACCTATCAGAAACTATTTGAAAAACTGTGGAATTTGAAGTAATAACTCAATCACCTTATGACCCAAACGTTTACCTTTCTCCTAGCATTTGTTACGATCTGTGCCCCTTACTGGAATACAAACAGACATGAAACAATAATTTTCCAACATGAGAAAGTTCGGTCATATGTGGCAAGACGGATTAAAAAAAGTATTTTTTTATTATTTGTTGAATTTTATCGGTATCGATAAATAATATCAGGTTGACTGATATTTACAAATTTACTTTTTAATAACCTGTCCATAATTCTTCTCGTTTCATATGTTCTAGGCCTTTAAAGACTACTATAATAGTGAACATAATCGTCTGCTAAAAATGTGGCGGGAAGTTGTAGCAGTTAAACGTGCATTCAAAGACATGCAAACAGCCATGAAAAATGAAGTGGCAAAAATGGGTTTAGAAGTGAATAGTGCTGCCAAGGATATCAATTCCACTTGTGGCAATGTAGCATTCAATATGCAACAATTGAAACGTTCAGCCGACGAACAATTAGCTCAGGCTAAACGTGAAAATGATGAGTTACAAAATCAATTAGCTACACTTAAGGTACAACATGAAAGTGCACGTCATGAGATTTTGGAACGTGATCAACGTTTATTGGATTTAGTTAATCAATTGAAAAAACTAGAAGATAGATGTGCACAGGCTGAGTCACAAGCAATGTTAGCAAGTCGTTACAATGATGAAATTGAACGTTTAAATAGTTCAATACGAGAAATAGCGCAAGCTGTTGTTTTGGATGCAGAGATAGCAGATCGTGAACAGGCAGATCGTGATAAGGCCGCAACTGGGGGAAGTGGCGCGGATGCTCACATGCATTTAACGCGTGATACTACATCAACAGCATCTGCCAAATCACCAAGACGTTCATCGGCTCGTGCCTCTCAAGCTTTTGCTGAGGGTACAATATCTGCGGTACAAGCAGCTTTACACAAATATCAATTAGCTTTACATGATATGCAAGTGAAATTCCAAAATGCTAACGATAATCTACGTTCTACTAAAACACAATTGGATACCAGTGAAGGTACTAAGGCTCTCCTCACCACCAAGATACAACAGTTAACCGAAAAGTTAGATGCCAGTAATTCAAAACTATCGGAATTGTTAAAAGAACGTGACAGTCTTCAAAAAACTTTCGATGAGATAAGGGAACAAAAACAACAATCTGATCAGGGAAAAGCAGAAATTAATAATGCGGTATTGATAACTTTAAAAGATCTTTAAAAATTTTTAATTTCCATCAAACAACTTATGTGTTTTTTAGTTTGAAAACTTGAGTGTGGATTTTGAAAAGTTACAGTTCAATTATGGAAAATTGCAAAAGAAAATTGATGCCCTGGAGGAAGACAAAAAAGCAGTGGAATTGGAAATTCAAAGAATTTTAAAGGATAAAAATATAACCGAATTAAATTTAAGGTTTTAATTTCATTGAAATAAATAATATTTTGTATTTCTATTAAACTATTTTTGCTTTCATAGAGCGGAAGAAGATCGCTGTAGTCGATTGCGCGAAGAAACTATTTCCTTGAGAGAGGAATTAAATCGTGTTAGTTTAAATCGCGATTTACTGGAGCAACAGCGCATTGAATCCGATAATATAATCAATTTATTAGAAAAACAAAAAGCCGACTTGGAATATGATTTAGATAAAATACTTTTGGAAAAATGTGATCTACAAGAACGTTTAGAAACCATAGCAAACAATAGTTCCTCGACCACAGATGAATTGAAAATTTTACAGCACAATATTCAGGAAGTACAAGAAGAACGTAAAAAGTTAGCTCAACAGTTGCAAGAGCAAACCAATGAACTTAGCGATGTTCGCAAGGAATTAAGTAACTTGGATAAAGTGCGTTTGGAGTTGGAAACAGATAATTTAGGATTTAGTGAAAAAGTTAAGTGTTTGCAAATGGAAAAAGAGAAAATATTACAAGATCTAGCGTGTCTAACACGGGATCGCAGTGATATGCATAATCAGTTAACGGCATTGTGTCGTAAAAAGGAATCTCTCAATGAAGAACTAATGCGAGTACGTCAGCGTTTAGAGCAGACCAATGAAACGAATAATCGTCTTAATCGTAATCTAGAAGAGATGGTAAAAGATGTGGAGGAAAAGCAAGTGGTGATAGATTTACATGAAAAAGAAACGCATCGTTTACAGGTGAGTAAAAAAATATTAGAGAATTCTTATGAATCTTCAAATTTATGAAACTCCTTAATTAAGGAACTTTTGGCTGCTTTACGCTCCGAAAAAGAATCTCTTGACGCCGTACTTTTCGATACCAATACAAATTTAGAGGCCACTGAAGAACGTAGGGCTCAATTGGAAAAAGAACTTCAAGAAGCTTTGGTACGAGAAGAATCTTTGAAAAATAATGTCTCACGCCTGCAAAAAGACCTAGAACAATGTCAACGTAGAGCACAAGAAACTAAAACACAGTTATTGAATTCGGCAAGAGAAGCAGAAAATGATTTCAATCAAAAAATTTCCAACTTAAAGACGGCGGCTGATGAGGCCGCTAAGAAACATGCTGATGAATTATTACAATTACGGAATGGTTTGGAAAAGCGAATGCAACAGGCCTTACAGGCTTTACAAACTGCCAAAGATGATGAAATTGAAAAACAACAAGAACGTTTAGACGCTCTACAAAGTCATATGGAAAGTTTGGTGCAACAACATGAAGAAGCCTTAATAAGAGCCGAAAATGATAAACAGCAAGCTTTACTTATAGGTATGTCGGAAGAGGTGCTAATTACAATTCAATTTTTTAATTAATATTTTTTATTGCTTAGCTCATAGGGATAAGCAAGCGGTTCAGGAGAAATTGGAAGCAGTGGCTAGAGAATTGAAAAACGAACAAGATGCTTTAGAGAGATCTAAAAGAGAATTCAACTCTCGAGATGAAAAGCAAAGAAGTGCAATAGCTCAACTTAAAGATGAAATTGTGGCAATGAGAACTAAGGAGGAGGAACAAAAGTAAAAACAGAATACAACTTGAATATTTTAACGACTGACTACAGTGACTAAAACTTTGTTTTCAAGTTTTTTATATCGAGCCAGTTTTTGTTAAGGGAAAAAAGAATTCACTAAAGGATATAAAGCTTTCAAATACCTTAAAACTTTGAAGATTTAAATGGAAATTTGACCCGATATGAAGAAATCTGAAAATCAGTTTTTAAAATCTCCAATTTTTTTGACAGACTGTTTTTCCTCTTTTTTTTAGAATGAAATTGGAGGATTGTATTCGCAAACAAGAAATACAAATGAATACCTTAAGGGAGGAAAGAGATAATCTACAAAGATTAAGTGATGAATTAAAAATGGATATACGTCTCAAAGATGATAAAGTCGACGCGATTTCAAACGAATTACAGGATACCATGAGAAAAGCAAAAGAAAGTATGATTTCTATCTTTATATATAACAGAATCGAATTTTTTGAAAATAAATCTCTAACTTTGGATCGATTGGCGAGGTTAAAACAAATGTTGCTATAGGGATAGAAGAGGACTGTAGCTTTAAAATTGAAAATTTTGAACCTCGTAGATGGCGCCTTAAAAAGGGCTATCTTGGATATCAAAAAATTTTTAACTGATCAAAGTTATTTTAAAAAACTTGTTCTATAGCTTTTGAACAGTTGCAGATATCTTAATTAAATTTTAGATAGTTATAGTTGAGGTATTTCCACACAGCGCTGTTACAATGCTACATTCGTCCACTACTATCACCATCATACCAGTCGATCAGAATCAGATGAGATTTATAAAAAAAAAAAACGATTCTGTCATATTTTATAAATTTCATATAAAGAAAATTCTAATAATTTTCATCATTAAGATGAAGGTTATATAGAGAGTTTACGCAAGGATTTAACCGATACCAGGCGGCAACTGGCAGACAGCAATATTGAGCGTGACAAGTATTCCGATAGCAATAAGGAATTAAGAGATCATGTGAAGCGTGTTGAGGGATCTAAACGTGAACAGGCTCGTGCTATAGAGGAAGCATTACAGAAAATAAGTAATCTGGAAGAGAGTAAAAATACCCTTGAAAATGAGCGTACCCGTTTGGCGACTGTTCTAAAAGAGACCGAAAATAATTTATCGAAAACAACACAAGAGTTAAATAGCACCCGAAATACTTTGCAAAAAACTCAAGTAGAATTCGCACAGAAAGATGAAGGTGGCAAAGATTTGCAAAATAAATTAACAGCTGAAACGGAACATAAAGAACGAGCGCAACAAGAGTTAAATCAAGTCAAAAAACAATTGGCCGATTTGGAAGCAAACCTTTGTGCAACACGTCAAGAACTGGGCAGAGCTAGATGTCACTCGAATCAGGAAGAACACCGTTTCCATAATCGAGAACAGGAATTAGTTGCCCGCATTGAGGAAGCCAGAGGTCGCGAGAAACGTTTGGAAGATCAAAAACATAATTTGGAAGTTTGTTTAGCCGATGCCACACAACAAATACAAGAGTTAAAGGCTCGTCTTGGAGGGGCTGAAGGTCGTATTAGAGCTTTAGATGAACAGTTGGCATGTGTGGAACTGCACAAACGTGAAACAGAGCATAAATTAAGTTCTGTAGTTCATACTCTAAGACGTATTGCTGGCATACAAATCGATGGCAGTGTTAATCTATCACATCGTCTCGTTAGTCCATCAAGGCGCTTTTCTCCAGTACGTAGTGTTTCTGGTGCAGTAGCACCCAGCTGTCATGATTTTGAGACTCGCAGTACTTCCCACTGTCCCGATGGACCAGCCCTAGACTGTGATCCAGATCTAATACGCAAGGGTGTCAGATGTCTTATGCATCAAGTGGCTCAAATTGAAAGAGAAAAAGATGATTATAAAATGCAACTTCTAACGACCAAGAAACAATTACAAGATGCTGCTGAACAGCAACTGAAGTGCGATTCTAAAGTTTCTAAACTTCAACAAATGATACGTCATCTTCAGCAAGAGAAGAGTAATCTTGACACAGAGCGCAGCATGAAAGTTTCAGCTCTTAATGCTTTAGAAGATAAATTCCATAAAAAACAAGATGAATGTCAACAATTGCGAGAGAAGCTTGCTCAAGCTGAAATGCAATTAAACTCTTGCACAGAAGAGAATTCCCAATATGAAGAACGCTTGGAGAAATGTAAGCAACATGGTGCCAAATTAGAGAATGAAAAGCGCCACTTACAAGAGGAATTAGCTAAAATCGAAGGCAGAGCCACTAAGTTAGATTTACAAAGAGTGGCTCTTGAGGGAGATCTTACGCGTTTACAAATGGCTCTACAAGAGAAAGACTGCAATGTTCGACAGGCTCAAGAACGTTTGGAAAATCAAAATAGAACCATGGTTCAACTGGAAGACAGATGTGCTTCTCTCAAATCTTCACTAGATCAAATGAAAGAAAGACTACAACGAGCCGCTGTTGTTGAGGCGGAATTGAGAGGAGAACTTAAGACGGCCCATAAAGAACTTACCGATCAAGGTCATAGTTCTCAAACAAATGAGGACAAACTTAAATTATTGCAGAAATCTTTACAAACAGCAGAAAATGAAAAACGTATTTTATCCGAGCGTTTAGAAAAAGCTCAATCATCCATTAACGAATTAAGACGTGGCCAACAGGCTCAATTGGATACTGCTCAACGTTTACAAGATCAAGTCAATGATTTAGAAGTACAAAGATCAGCTTTAGAATCACAACTACGTATTGCAAAATGGAATCAAGAATCTGGTGATAAAAATAACATCTCTAATGGCCGCAATGAAGAAGACGAACTAAATCGACAATTAAAATCCTCACAAAGGGAAAAGTCTGAATTACGCACAAAACTACAAGTGTTACAAGACAAAGTCAAACAGTTGGAAAATGAACGAAAAAGTAAATTTTCGGGTGATAGTGTATATGATAGATCTGAAAAACCGGGAAATGGCCCCAGTTCAACTTCAAACTATTATGAAGGAAATTACGATTCCAATCGTATGGAAAACAATAATGTGGGCAAAAATGATAATTACCTTAAAAGTACCATGGCTGCTGGTGGTGGAGGTTCATTTAATTGTGGTTTAGATCATGCTGTTATTGAACAAGAAAATCGTGATTTACGTTTAAAAGTAAGACGTTTGGAAACGCTACTGGCCGAAAAAGAATCAGAGTTGGCACGTTGCAAAGCTCGCACACATGATAGTGCCAAATGTATGGATGGCTTAGATACTGAACGTTATAGAAATGCCCATATGCATGCTGAAAAACTATTAGATGCCAGAGAACAAGCCCATAGACAACAAGTTTTACGATTAGAAAATCAGGTAATATTTTTAAGGGATTAAAAATATAGTTAGGATGAGATATTATGCGTTTGTGCTAATGTTTGTAACATTCAGAATAAAATGGTGTTACACACATCTTTAAATATACCGTTCGAATCAAAATCACTTTCTGAGTCGATTTAACGATGTTCGATTGTCTATCCGTCCAGCTGGGTCATAAAAATCCTAATCTTAAGGCGATTTTAAAGATATTTTACAGATATAAGTCTTATGATATTCTAAAACGATGTACCAAAATATGAGATTGTCGATCTTTTGCTCCCATACAAGATCCCTTCCAAATATCACTTTGAAGGACATAAATCTCACATACATGCAAGTATTGTTGTAATACATGATCCAATAAATATAAATATAAGTAAAAATAAATATACACAATTATACGAGGATCGGTCCATAATTTTTGTAGCTCCCCTTTTAAAACGCATAAATTTCACATAAATGTTAGTTTCACAATAATGTACTGCACAATTAAGAATAAATCTGAAAATTAAATTAAACGAGGGTAGTTCATTATATTTTGTAATTGTCATTCATAACCAAAATTATGATGTAAGGTCGGGCTTGACCTACTATATCATTCATAATCGTTTTTTTATTTGTATTACTTTAGATTTCTATGCTAAGAGAACAATTGGCTCAAGAGGCAAAACGTCGTCAACAGTATATTTTACGCAGTTCCAAAGCAAATCGTGAAATGCAGCATTTACGAAACACTTTAGGAGATAGTCTACGTCATGTAGCACAACATCCTTTAGATCCAAATTTGCTAGAAAGTGAATCAAGAAGGTATCTTTTTACTTAAGTTCATTTTTGGAAACAAAATTATGAAAACTGTTTTTTTTATCGATTTTTTACACAGATTGGACAATGCTGTTTCCATGAGTTTACCTCCTTCAACCTGTCGGGATTACGAAAGAGATTAAATGCATTTTTAAGCCAAAATTAAAAAAAACAAAACTGCCGTATTCCTATAAAAAATTTATTTAGAAAAAAATATTGCATTTATTTTAAAATGTTAACTAAAACAAACAAATCCTGCACAACATACTCAAATATAGTTCTAAGTTAGATAAAAATTAGACTCACATTATTCATTTGAAAAACAAACACTAAACATTTTATTTACACTACTCATTACTTGAACCCATTATAATAAAATAAATTTTAAACACCAAAATACAAGATCCTGATATAAAATCCTTAAACAAGAAGGCTTATCGTTGTCTGCTTAGATAGACAATCGTATATAGTGTGTTCAATACAATAGGAAATAAAAATTATATATTTTCGATTTATTTTTATTGTTATTTTTCAGAAATACTGTTACGGTTCTCCTGTTTTAAAAAGAGAACAACGTTTTACAGTCACCTTAATTAAACAAACTCCAAAGAAAACAAATTAAACATTAATTATTTTTTTATACATAAACAATTTTTAAGCACTTAAATTATAAAAAGAAAAATGAATTAAAAAACTTATTACAGAATAATAAAAATGAAACACAATTAATAAATTTTTACAAAATAAATAGTTTTATTTTTGTTTAAGAAGATTTTCTAAACAATTAACAACAATTTTCATATTGGCTTTTTGTTGTGATAATTTGGCCACTTCACCCACAACAGCAAACAATGCTTTACTCTTGCCACTTTGATACTGTTTAACGGCTTTTGATTGATTTTGTATGGCCTGTTTACAATAGTCCTCAATAATTTTTATATCCGATATTTGTTGAAGATTGTGTTTTTTAATCAACTGAAAGGTATTAAAACATATACATGAAATGCTTTATAGAATTTTATATCCGCTTGATGTATACGTTACCTCATCAATTTCTAATTTGGAATCATTGACTAATTCAATTAATTTTCGGGCCGCTTGAAGGTTGATTTCATCAGCTTGCAAAGCCTTCAAAATGTCCTTTAAATGACTGTAATTAACATGGCTATAATGAAATTAAAGTTTAATTGTTTCTTTGTATTTAAAAAAGTAGTATTTCTTACCATTGTTCCAAATCAATATTAGATTTATTGCAATAAGTTAGCAAATCATTAATTAGGAAGTTTGTTACAAGTTTTGTTGGCATGTCGGGTAGATTTTTTATAATATTTAAGAAATGTTCCAATAAAATAGGCTCGTTCTGAAATAGCACAGTTTATATCTTATTTTTTCTTTTCGTTTTTTTAATTAAAAGATAAACCCATTTAAAATGTTCACCACCACAAATAGTAAAGAGGGTATATTATCTATATCATTCTGTGTGTAACGCTAAGAAGAAATAATCTCAGACCATAATGTATATATATTCTTGTATCAAATCAAAATCTGAGTCTATTTAGTTCGTCAGTCGGTCTGTTTTTGGCACTCTCCCATATACAATAATTGACTGAGCTCAATGAAATTTGTCCTGAGTATTTGTTGAAGTCCTGTGTATTCTCCTATTTAAAACCAGCAAAATTGGTTCAGTATCTTAAAAACACAAAGCGATATCTGTGGCAATCTATAAGTACAAACGAAGCGCTTTCGTGAAATTGTCAATTAAAACGACAAATAGAAATAAAATTTTGCCACAACATTAAGTTACATGTACACGCATTTTTGGTGGAGGGTATAGAAAATTCGGCATAGCCGAATATAGCATTCTTACTTGTTTAACTTACTACCAATATAATTGAAACTTCCTGATTTAGTTTATAATCTTCTACTAGACGTTTCCTTGTCTCTTCCGGTAACTCTGGTAATTCGTTTGCCACCGCCGGTACAGAAACCAAAGATGAAGGATCTGAACTATCTGTTTTTTCATCAGTCATATTTAATATTAAAGGTGGTAAATTTGGTTCAGGCATAAATCGATAATCTTGTAAAACTTCTTTATCACGCATAGCTACTGTACAACGATTCTCAGCATCCCAAGAACGTGTTTCATTAGTGATAACGCCTCCCTGAGATACCACTTCAAATTGTCTTTGTATTTCATAGGAAATAGCCTGAGAAATACTACGTACTGAACCAATATTTTTCACTTCAGTACGTACTCCAAAAGGTTCTCCTTCTTCATGTATAGAAATATTAGCATCAACACGTAAAGCACCCTCTTCCATTTTACAAGAGCAGGTTTGTAAACGTTTTAGGGTCAATATCAATTCCTTAACTAAAGAAGCCGCTTCTTCTCCCGTCTCCAAGTCAGGTGCAAATACCAATTCCATAAGTGGCAAACCGGCACGATTTAAATCGACTAAACTTCTTTTAAGTACATCGTCGTGCAAAGATTTGCCACTGTCCTGTTCTAATTGTAGTTGTAATAAACGTACCGTTTTATGGTATATTTTTTTACCCGGTTGAATAACCGGAAATGTAATTTGGCCATTATTTGCCAAGGCAGTGCGTTGTTGTGTAATTTGATAACCTGTCTACTGAAATAATTAAATAGTTTTACTCACGAAAAAAAATATATATAAAATTTTCTTTATAATAACCGGTAAATCTGCATAGAAATAATGTTTTCTATCAAACATAGAAACTTGATTTATTTTACAACCCAATGCCAAGGCTGTTTTCACTCCATACTCTACACATTTTCGATTAAGTACTGGCAATGTTCCCGGAATAGATGCATCAAAATATGAAACTGCCGAATTTAAAGGTGTACCAAATGTTGTACCACTTCCCGAAAATAATTTCGAATCTGTTGCTATTTGAGCATGTACTTCCAAACCGACAACACTTTTCCATTTCCTAAATCGATTTTTTTTAATAACTATTTAATACATTATTGATTGCTTATTTAAAAGATAAATACCCTTTTAAAGCTTTTGCAGGTTGAACTTTGGTCGTATACTTTCTTATTAAATATTTTTGATTTAACAATATTAATTTTTCAAACATTTTTATTTCAACTCGTAACGTTTTACGAAACGGTTGCAATAACCAAAACAAAAGTCAGCTGTTTTTTACTTTTAATTTTTTGGTTAGAATTTCAAATAATATTGCCAGATTTATAAAAAAAATTATAAGTTTTGGCGATTTTTTGCAAAATTATATATCACTTCGTACAAAACTGAAACTGCCATTACAGCGTAATTTGATACTATAGGAGAATGGATCAATAGATGTCTGAAAGGATATCAGATTGATAAAAAATGACGGTCCGGTTAGGTTTTAAGAGGTTCCCTACTAAGAAGAAGTTTACAAAGTTTTAATTTTTCGTTAAGCGTGAAAACAAAAAAGGTTTTCGATAGAGGAATACCAAAATAGGAATACAATATTTCGTTTTTTGTTAAGTGTCAAAACCAAAAACCATTTTCCCTAGGTGAATACCTTAGAAACCAATATATAAGTATTATACAATATTAAGTATAATAACATATTAATATTGTATATTTTAACAATTATTTTATTCAATAGTTCAAGGATAAGAACGAATTAAGATCCGTACGCAATTTTTTCTTTTAAACATAGATATATATGCCCTTAACCTATAAAATTAATAATTTCAAAAATTCTTTTTTTTTTAATATATTTTAAATTGATAATTTACTTAGATTACTTCATTTATATTTCCGTAAATGATAGTTTTTCTTTTGGCCGGGCTAGCAGGCTTTCTCCTCTGTCTAAATTAAAAAGCCAGCTTTGCTAAAAAATTATTTCTTGTACATTTTGATTTATTATATAAAAAACATTTGTTTCGACTTAAAATTTTTCATTTTTATAATTATCCTATTTCTTTGGTAGTAAGAGGGTTAAAAGTATTATATTGGTACCAAATAAAAGTTTGTTGTCCATGATTTGATTTGACTGATAATACATATCCTTTTTGGAGATATAGATACTTTTTAAATAAAAAGTCATGGTGAAAAACTATAGAAATTCTTTTTGTCTCCATATGGGTCAATGGTAATTGATTTGTAATTTGAAAATTTGATTTACTATATCTCGAAAACTATCAGAGAGCGGAAAAAATTTGTAGGTGACTTTTGTGTGTAGAGCATTCATAATATTTAAAAAATTTTTAATAATAAATAGAAAGAATATACTACTTTTTAAATTATATGTTATCAATATTTGTAAGGTTAATGGTGTGTTGTGGATATAAATTGAATGCTCCAAATGAATGAATGAATGAAAATTTTCATCATTTTAATGATAATAATTTTATTTTCTGCATAAACCTAAATTTTCATCATTGTAACATCAATAAAAAAATAATAATTTTAATTTTCTTTAAAAATCGCTATTTTATTACAAAAAATAGCTGAAAGGTAACCACTGACATTGGAGCCTCCAACAGATTTTAAATTTTTTTGCTCTTTTTTTTTTTGCTTTATTCTGTTGTTTTACTTGTGTCTTCTTTTTTGCTCCTCCTCCAACTACTACTTCTACTCTGGTAATATAGTTCGTTTTGGAGGAATGTAGAAGAAAAAATCATAAATGATACGAAAAGGTGCACGATGAAATGTAAAATTTTTTAAAAATTATAAAATTTTATATTGTTACGATTTCTGAACGACAGAAATTTGCAACAATTCACGCACCCAACAGTTACACAGAGACAACGAAGGCAGTGAAAAGAAAATAAAAAAAAGGGAGACCAAAAGAAGATCGATCAACCAACAATCAACCACCCAAGGGAAGGAAGTAGAGGAAAATTATTTATTCGGAATAAAACATTAAAAGAATTTGCATTAGAAAAGAGGAAATTCCAGCAAAAAAGAAGAAACTCAACTGGAGGATACGAAGAATAAAACAATGAAACAAGAGAAGGTAAGTTTGTGCGAACGCACGTACGTAAATGGTACAAAGATGTGACTGATGTGTTTAGTGGTTAGGTTTTCCATTTTTTTTTTTTTGCAACATTACCAAAAGTAAATACTAATAAAAGATATGTAAGTACGTTCGTACATATATGGTGTTATGAATTGAAAAATAAAACACCTAAACGGACGTCTAATTGTATTCTTTCTTAGTACATTGTGGAAAAATTTAAGCTTTGACGTTTCCTAATTAACCACTTTTTGTTTTCTTGAAGAGGCTGCCAACCAGCTGTTTTCCCTTTTTGTTCACTTTCGTCTAGATTAAAAGAGCAAAAAGTAAATAAGAAACGAATGTTGAACATGAAAAACAATAACATTGATATTTAATTCACACGACAGATGTTTGGCATAAACTTTCAATGCACATAAAATATAACAACTTTAAGGTCCACATGATGCCTGTATCGCAGTTGTTGAATGTATTGTTAATGTATTAATTTAAGACTTTGAAAATATTTATAAATATATTGTTATATTATTTTGTTTTACTTTAGATTAGAAGCAGAGCAGAAGCAGAAAAAGACGAAGACGTAGCAGTTGCCACTACTAAATTAGATACGACATCCTACTCCTCCTCAAACTCCTCCTTTTTTACCAATTCAACATCGCCCATTATTATTAAACCGACACATCGAACAGCAGCAAGTCGTTACCACAACAAACAAGATTTGGCGGTGCACCCGATAAAACTATCTTATTCCTACAGAATCAATCTAAATAAACTTGCCATTCTGACGTAGATTTCACATTTGTACTATCCACCAATCAATCAATTCTAATTAATAACGATAAACAACAACAATCCACAACGGCAATATCCAAAAGAATTTTCCGTATTCAAAAGTTATCAAATTAAACAAGAATACTTTATTATTATTGTTGTTACTTTTAATTGTGTCCTGATTCTAAGACAAAACAAAACGGAGCAAAACAAAACAAAATAATGGACTTGGAGAAAATTTTTAATGATTTAGAATCCAATCAGAATCATGAATGCGAAGAAGCCAAGAAGAAATTAGCGGATCAATTTACACTGAGTAAGTATTTGTTTATGGCAGAAATAAGTTTTTATGTAATAAAATAATTAAATTATTTTTTTTTTCAGCCAAAGATCAATGGCTTGTTCATAATATGATGGAATATTATTTAAAGACTGGTTCATCCCGAATTATTGAAGTATTGGTTAAGGCCCAGTCTCCGCATGATGGCTATCTGTTCGATCGCTTGGCTGATTGGTTAAAAACACCAGCACAACGTATTCATTCATTAAATTTATTTTGTTTTGTTGTACGTCGTCATCCCACGTGGTTATTTAAAGTGGAAAAACATCGTTTAATTAAGGATATGTTACATTGGTTGAAACAGTTAGAGGTTGGTTTTCAATATTTACAAAAAATACAAAACAAAAAAGAATTTTTGATTTTTGTTCTTTAATAGATTGAAAAGGAAATTGTGCCCCTTATGAGTGCTTTATTGGCCATTATAACATTACTACCGATAATACCCAACTTGGTACCAAATTTTCTTAATGATTTATTTGCTGTTTTCGCCCATTTGGCATCATGGAATAATCAACATACAACACGTTTGTCGGAAGATAAATTGGTACATTTGCAGCTGGGTTTGCAAATGTTATTTCATCGTTTATATGGCATGTTTCCATGTAATTTTGTATCATTCTTAACGGAATTTATACGTAAAGAAAAAGGAGCCATATTTCAACATACGATTAAGCCGCTATTGGAAACGGTTCGTTTACATCCAATGTTGGTAACTGCAACGACAGAGACTGAAATAAATTCGGACAGATGGAAAGATATACAACCGCATGATGTGGTGGTTGAATGTATGTGCTTATCGCTGCCTATGAAATATCAGGATATTACATCTGTTGATAGCTCTGGAGGTATTGCTGGTACGAGATCTAGTGCTATACTAGCAGCTGCGACAACGACAACAACCACCACAACACTTTATCAATTAACGTCTACCTCAGTTCGACACGTTTATAGAGATGCGCAGCATCACCAACAGAGAATATCAACTGTTGGCTCTGGTGGTCTGCAACATAGTGGTAGCGGTAGTATCAGCAGTAGTTCCGGTATATGGAGTCCTTATCATGAAATTATGAATACAAGTCATACACCCTTAACTCCTACCCCAACACCATATATGATGCCTTTACCCCAGTCTGCAACTTCGGCTCTTAATCAGGGTACATTAGGGGTAAGTGGCTGTTCTCCGCCTGAGGCGGCTGTAGAAGCCACACCAGAAACTACGCCATTAAAAGATAATCGCGATTTGAAGAGACCTTCATTGGGAGGAACATCTGCTGTGCCTAATCCAATGGCTGTAAGGGATATATTTGCCTCTAGTCAACCATCTTCGCCGCATAGAGGTAAAGAGTCTCTTAACATCCATCACACACATAATTACCAACAGCAGCAACATTTCAATTTTCCCGACGTTTCTGCATCCGTTAGTGGTACAACAAGTACATATGTAGACCAAGATTTAAATTCTCGATTGTTGTTAAGAGGTAACACTAGCTATGACCGAAAAATTCAGCAAATTTTACAAGATCGTCGGCAAACTCAAAGTCCATTTCAAACGATTGAAGCTCAATCGGCTAAAATGGGTTTTCAAACGCCGAGTGATATATGTCATACTCCTGACATTGAAATAAACAGCAACTATGCAATGATGGGGGGAGGTGTTAGACAACCTTTTTCAAATTCTACAACGCCCTTGTCGAACTTGACTGCAACACCTACACCAACACCAACGCCATCATCTACTCCGCTACCTACACATGTTATTAGTACACCTATGGAGATACCTATAACAAAAGTATGTGATCAATGCAATGAAACTGATCAAACTATGTGTACCGAAGGTGGTCTACAAATGCCGACAAGTCGTTCAATGCAGCTTTTGGCTAAAGGTATCAAGAGACGTAATCGCATGACCAGCTATTGTTACAATGAGAAGAGTTGTGAAAAAGTAGGTGTTAATGGTAATGACTTTACAACGGAATCTGCATGCATAAGCCAACATAAAATAAGACGTACAAAATCCTTATCGTCCCTATATCTGGCGCCCTCGAAAGGTTCTCAGGCTTCCGGTGATAACTCCGATACTAATGAGGAAGATTTTTCTACAACTATTAATGAAAGGCCTTTACAAAAATGCCCCAAAATGATGGCGATAGCCTCAGTTCTTAAGAACTCAACCCGACAGGTAAAAAGAATTACGGAAGATAAGTGTATACAGACTTTAGAAGCAGTACCTGTGCCGAATCATGAAGCAACTTTGCTTCAGATGTTAATGGAGAGCAAGGATTATCGTTCTGACTATGAGTCCTCACGTCAAACACCCAATGAAATTTTAGAGCAATTTATAGCAAGAGGTTTGCGTAATAATGGTATGGATAGATTTGATCAAGAACAGTTTCAATTACTGTGCTTGCAACTGCAATACGAACGTTATAGGAGAGAAATACATGCTGAACGTAATCGACGTCTTATGGGTCGATCACGTGATAAGAGAAGTCTCGAAATGGAACGTGACCGTTTAAAGGAACAACTAAAAGATTTCGAAACGAAAAACAAAGAGTTAAGTCTGCAACTGGATAAGACCAAAAAGGCAACAAACGAACGTGAACGTGAATATCAAGAGGAACTGGAAGCCTTAAAAGAAAAATATCAAAATGAATTGGAGCAGAACCGCTGTTTGCGTCAAGCCAATGAAAATCTACAGACAAAGCTTAAAGAGGAGATGAGCCAGCGCAAAGATATCAATTATGAGTTAGAAGCATTGCGTGGCCAAGTGTTTAGTTTGACAACCGAACTGCAGCATGCCCAACAACAAGCCGATATGGGTTTACAATGTCGCCAAGAATTGGCACGTCTAGAAGCCGATATTATTGTTATGGGAGAGGTGCAGGTGAAATGTCGTGATAAATTGGCTGAAATGGATAATTATCGGGCTCGTGATGAAGAATTGCATGTATTACAGGAGTCCTTCAATATAGAGTTAAAGGGTAGGATTCAGGAAAAATTTTTTAGTTAATTGAAAATTAAACAAATTTTCTCTTTTGTTTACAGAACTTAAACACAATTTAGATGAGAAATTATCACAGTTGGAAAGTGCGCGACATAAAATACAAGAATTGCAAGCCCAATTATTAAATAATGAAAAAGTGATAACAGAACAGAAACGACTTTTTAAGGCTGTCAAGGATGAATACGAAGAAAAGTTTAAAGTGAGTTAATTAACAATAAAAAAACAAAACAAAATCTTTTTTAATAAAAGCAAAATATTTTGTACATTAAAGTCCCTAAATAAAAAATATGAAGTGCAAAAGACTATAATAATGCAGATGGAAGAAAAATTCATGATGTCCCTGCACAAACCTTTAGCCGTGGGTCAAGGAAATGCTTGCTGTTCACCAGATACCGATAAAACAGGTAATATCCACTATTAATAATTGGATTGTGATTCCCATTCATTTTATACTATATTTTGTATCAATTGCATAGATATTGCCTCATCTGTGGAAAGGAATTCACCTTTATCAACATCTTTGGCTTCAAGTGAAAGTCTATCCACCAGTTTAAGATCATCAGAGTTAAGAAATCTACAACAACTTGTAGAAAATCCCATAACGGAAATAGGCACAACATCAACTAGCACCTTAACGACAATAACAGGTGGCATTAACATTATTGAAGGTCAACGTGTGACACCTCAAACTTTGGATTTAGCCTCATCGGCAAATACAGCTACTAACGTTTTAAACTTAATAACCGACAAAAAAGAAATCAATTCACCAGTCGGTACCACAGCGAATATAAAACCTATTGGCAGCAGCAGTACCAGCAGCAGTTCTACACATGCCACCTCCACCACCAATATCAGCTGCACTAGCATTAATCCTACAACAACTACAACGCACACACATCCAAGTTTACAACCGTCGACCTCTTCGAAATCCCATAAAATCACATCATCAGACAGTCAACAACAACTGCAGTCTCAATCCTCTCAGCAACGTCGTTAATGACTTTAATTATGAAAATATAAAAAAATTCAAAACAGCAATGCTGCCAAAAAAAACAACAACAAATATATAGCTTATATGGACAACATTACACACATAGTTGTTTTTAATTTTATTTTTCTTACAAAAAACTTTTGTAACAAAATAAAGTAAATATAATACAAGTTATATGCAAACAAACAAAACAAAATAACAATATAAAATAACGCCCAATCAACCCAATCAACAAACCAACCCAAACCCACTTTAATTCTTAACACATAGTAAAGTAACTTTATGACTTTCAGTAAATTGCAAACATTTAAAATACATTTTTGTTTCTGATAACTTTTTTCTGTCTCTTTCTCTCTTTTAATTAAAATAAAATTATCAATACCAAAATTATATTGTACAAACTATTAAGCAGATGTAGCAATAACACATAAAAACCAGAACCACCACCCACTTATTAACCAATTATAATATTCAAACTAAGAAAATGTTGTTTATTTTTTTTATCGCAACAATTATTTTGTTTCCTTTAAAGCTTCACTTCTAAAAGAAAAAATTCACCATGTTTTGTTTATTTTCATTCGGTAAAAAATCGAATTGGGCAATAAAATTATTTTTCTATATTAAAAAACCGAAAAAGAAAACAAATACTTTTGTATATCCACAAAATCTTATTGCACATACATACATACATGCATCCTCTATTGATTCTAATTCATATGAGTATATGTTTATTATTAACAATAAAAAATGAAGAGAAAAATTATTAAAACTCTATGATTGATTGATTAGAATTTTATTAAAAAAGAAACAAAAAAAAATAAAAAAAGGCTATTAAAAATCTAAACTAATATTTTTTTAATTTTTACCACAATTTCTGTTTTGTTTTAAGCTTAATAATATCTTAAGGAAAAAAGTATTTAGATAGAATTTAAAATTACGTCAAATATTTAATTTAATAAAAAATATTTGATATCAACAAATTCTATAAAGATTTTAATATTTAATTTTATTAAAAAAAATAGCAAAGAATTTAAAAAGGACGTCTTTTTAAATTGTTTTTTTTTTTTTTTTTTTGTGAAATTTTTTGTTTTCAAAATTTCGTAATTTTTAGCAATCAAAAAATTATATTTATTCAAAATTTTATTTTATTTAAAAATATAAAATTTTATTTATTTTTTTTTAATTATTTTATTCAAAATTTGAATTTTTGGTTAAAATTTAAAAGTTTTAGTTCAAATTTGTATATTTAGTCAAAATTTTTAGCAAAAAAATTAAATTTTTAGTTAAAATTTTAATTTTTAGAAAAAAATGAATTTTTGAAAATTTCAATCTTTAGAGAAAAATTCAATCTTTAAAAAAAATTATATTTTAGGAGAATTTAAGTGTTGATATGAGTTTTAGTGAAAAATTAATTTTTAAAAGAAAATTTGAATCGTTTGTGAAAAAGTTTAATTGATAATTTGATTTTTTTAATAAAAATCGAGTTAAAAAAATAAAAAAATATATATATAAATTTTTAACCAAAATTGATTTTTATAGAAAATATAAATTTTTTATAGAAAATTTTAATTTTTTCTAATATAGATTTACCAAGCATGCAAAGTTCTGCCGTCAAACCTGGAGAAAAAGAGCTCCTAGCATATCCGGGAGCTCATACTATTTTGGTAAAAAAAGTTTAAGCTAATGCAGGTTTAAAACAATACAGGACTAAAAATGTTTCTCACAAAAACGTTGCTAAAAATGTAAAGGCCAAAAACAGACGACGGAAATTGAAGTCAAGTTTTCTAAAAAAAATTCTTGCTGTATAATGGATAAGGAAACATATGTTCTGGCAGATTTTTTGCAACTTCCTGGTCCTGATTTTATGTTGTTTTGGCTTAAAAAAATAGTGTTATAGAAAAGATTATGTCCCGAAGGCAGTCAAAATTTCCCAAAAAGTTCTAGGTATGACCTATATGATACATTAAGGAATGTTTACAAATATTCTGCTTTAAAAGTTGACCACTGATTTGCCATTATGTCACTATAGTAAACAAGGCATTGAGTGGTACAAGAACAATAATTATTATTATTATTTGCATCAGCATCTCAAAACTGTTCATAGCTAAGGTCAATAGAGAGATAAAGGAGCACAAAAATTGATGAATAAAAGTGTGGTAGATTTTTAACGAAGATGCAGTGACAGCAAGCACTATAAAAAGGTTAATATAAGAACTTCCGAAAAAGGTTTAAAATTTCATCACTAGTGATTAAAACTATAAAAGTATTTTTTTTTCGTGAATTGTAATAAAAATTACAATCAATTAATAAAAATTATAACTCTCTGTTTAGTGGTTTCGATTTTTTTAACATATATGTTTGTTAAGAATTTTTCAATCTCACTCCTTATTTATGCTATTAAACTTTTTTATATAAATAGAAATATTGAACTGTAGTCATCAAGTCCAATAGGCTTCGTACCTGAAGTATTATTTGTACGAAATATCAATATCGATATTTAGAAAGTAATGAATCACAATGTTTTTTTTTTATTTCTAATTTTTAAAGTTTATTAAACATTTAAAGTTTTTTCCTGTTTGTAAACGAGAGATTAAATTTGTAGTCATACACATTTCTTATAAGTTTGATTATCTATTTTGCCAATCAAATCATTCTGCTACAATATTCGGAGATGTAATAATAATACGTACTGACAAAAATACTAACTGCAGACATACGTATATAGTAATAAGTTTAAAATACTTAACTTAAATGGTATCCATGCCATGCATATTGGAGGCATCATATATAATAATTACAATGAAATGAGTAAATAATATTAACAAATACATGCAAATAATAAAACATATAAATACAATTTCTTCATGTTGGCTACACACGCCATGATAAGACTGACAATATTCTGAGATATATTGAATCGACTATTTGGCTTGTTCGGAATCACTGGAATTAACAGCAGGCGGTGTTGAACGACCATCCGTTTGAACTTGATGCTGATTAACTAAACGTTGACGTTCCAAATACATGGATACTTTAATGTTGCGTACTTGATGATTGTTAATCAATTTTAAAAGAGCAATAACACCAATACCAACATTTATGGCAAATGCTCCCCAAGCTCCAAACTTTACAAAAAAATATATATTTTTTATTATGTATTTATGAAAAAACATTTTACCTACCTGTGCAGTACCCATTTCTATGTAAAAACCAGATGTATCTATATTATCAGTATTACCATGAATAATATTTTGCCCGGCTGTAATTTCACATGTCGGAAAACGTTCAGTCATACCATCACACCAAACAATAAAACCTAATGTTATCATTATGGATGATATAATGGACATGGCCAACATCCATATGCTTAAGACCACATCAATAAAAAGTGCCAAAAATCCTTCCTCTTCTTTCATGCGTGCATAACGATAGATTTGTACACAAGATATGATAAACATAAATATACCCGTTACCAAGGGAAAGTTACAAAATCCCGATGATGCCCAGCTGGGATCAAACATACCATCTTCTTCACGCCATTTACCCGTAGTAAATAATAGACAATGGCCACTATGGGATATTATTCATGTAATCACAATTAGTCATTTATTTACGATTTATATTATTTTTATTATTAATAAATTTAATACTTACCAAAAATCATGAAGATTCATTCCTAATGGAACAATCATACAACATGCTAATATCACTATTATAACATGGCCGGTAATTTGGCTTAACATTAAAACATTAGCCAAAGCCATTTTTATTTTTGTTTAAAATTAATTAATTATTTCAAATCTAATTTTACGCAGTTACACATAAAATCACTTTCTTCGGTATTAATAAGAATTAATAGGGAAAACAGTAAACAAAGAGAGTAAGAAAACGAGATAAGAATAATAACAAAAACATCTGTGTATGTATGAATGTCATTTTAAACAAATAATAGAAATTAATAACAGAGTCGTATTTACTTCAAAAGTGAGAGCGACAAAATTTTAACATATATAACATTTAAATATGAAACGATTTGTCTAATTTTTTTTAGTTTAAAACACTAAAAACACTAATATTTCAACCTTTCTTATAGTGCTTAAAGCTATCAAAATCACTGTGATACAATCATTCTTTGCCATGACGACTGGATATCCGTTCCGGAACGACCCGAGACATACTTGTCTAAAGATTGCTAACCCAGTTACAGCTGTTTCAATTGGAAGTTTTTTCCCCAAGAAAGAACAACCAAATGCAACCAAGCTGTGATACGATTCATTTTGCACTTGTGAAGTCAAACCCCTTTAACACATCCTGTTTGCTGTGTGATACGCATTGTGAGAAATATTCAAATTTGCTAAAATGCAGCCTTAAATGTGGTAGCAAGATGTATATAAATGTTCCAATACACACTCTACATTTGGAGGCGCGGTCTTACCGGTTGGGGGACACAATGAAATGCTTAGAAAACTAATTGTTCCTTCCTGTATGCCATCGGAGACATCATCCTAACTTCAATAAAGATTGCCACGAAGCATGAAGGGTATTTGTAGCATATCTATGATCGGATGGAGCAATAAGCTTAATTCCTATAAACAAATTTTTATCTCACAGCTATTCAAAAACAAAAATAATTATGCTGTAGAAGGACGAATTTGTTAAGCGATCAATACTGATTAAGTATTTCTTTTGTTATTTATATGTCACATAACCAACATTCGCAAAAAGTTATAAAGCGTTTTATGCAAAGGTAAATTTTTTTGAGACATATGAAATATCATTAGAAGACATCAAGATCTCTCGGCTGTTAATTATTCACCTTTTTCAACCATATTTTTTCCACTTTTTAATCTTTCGAGATATTGATACCCAAAGTTTGGTATATAATTTAATTTATATTGTTTCGTATTCAACCAATATGAATACCTTTCGAATGATATATAACAAGAATTATATCGATATGAATCACATTTACAGTTTTTATACCCCCACTATCACAAGTGTTAGTGTAACATCAAGAAGGAACTTTTTAAAACCTATAAAGCCTCTTATCATAATCTCTATAGTTAATGGTTTGGATAAGTTGTCCGATGACATGCCACCAGAAACTGTCGGAATAGGAATTCATTATGTTGTCTGACAAACTAAAGCCCAAAACTATGGGACCATTTATTGCAAAATTTTAAATCCACTTTGACCAACTACGAGAAAACCTTTATCTCGAAAACTATGGGAGAAAGGTATAAAATTTCTTCTTTGTTTATTGTAACAACAAGTCTGAATTAATTAAAATAGAGATGATTTAAGGACTTATACTATTGGTTAATCTCCATGTAAAAAGTTTATACCATTATTTCGAATTCGTTTAAAAACTACTGTGATTCGATTAATCGACTAAAATAAACGGACTCAAAGACTGAAATAACGGAATAAATTTAGTAATTTTATAATTGAAATTAAATTTCTAAAAAAATCCACAAATATCTGAACGCTATTCTTGACATAGTATGGCAACACCATTTACTCCTTCAAATGACGTCACAAAACAACTGATTTTGTTATTTTGACATAAAACACAGATGTCAGCAAATGTTTACGCCTTCAGACGGAAAAAAATTAAAAGAAACGGGAAATTGAAAATACGAATATATTTCATATTTTAAATCAGAAAGCAGCAAAAACAAAAAATGTTATCTCAATATATGGAAGAGTTTGAACAGGTATTTATTTAATTGAAATAAAAAACCATGGAAATAACAACAAACTCTTGTAGGAACCCTTTGAGGTCAGTGAATTTGTTGAGCGTTTAACTTGGCGTACCAATAATGAATGTGGTCAGAGTAAAAATACATCAACGGACAATCTTTTAGCAGCTGAGATAAAAGATTTTAATCCTACCGCTTTACATGACACATTCATACAAACTATACAAGATTTGAAAATACTACAAGAGAAACAACAAGCCAAATGTGAACGTTTAGAGGAATCCTTGAAACAAGAACAAGAAGCTCATACCAAGAATATATTAAAACTCAAGGAACGACATCAATTGGCTTCAGATGTTTTCTGGCAATTGGATGAAAAAATCAATTCGGTGGCTGGAAAAATTATTCATTTGGGAGAACAATTGGAAAATGTTAATACTCCACGTAGTCGTACGGTGGAAGCCCAAAAATTATTAAATTATATGTCCGAATTTTTAATCAGTGGACCTATTGTAAATGACATCTTTACTGATCCCATTAAACTCTATGAGGCAGCAGATGTTATACAAAAACTTTATGCTATTGCCCAAGATTTACCATTGGAACGATTTGCTGAATCTAAAAGAAAAATTGAACGAAAGTATGATGAGGTAGAGAGAAGATTAATTGAAGAGTTTGCGGCAGCTCAGAAAAATGAGGATATAGAAAAAATGAAAAAAATGGCACAAATTCTATCACAATTCAAAGGTTATGCTCAATGTATTGATGCCTACATAGAACAGAGTCAAATGACACCATACGGTGGTAAAGATATTTTTATTGGTATTGTGCCCATGTGTAAACATCATTATGAAATTATTAAAAAAGTATTTGCCAATCCACAACAGGTTATGACTAAATTTATCTTAAATATTTATCAATTAAAATTACATCAATATGCCATGACCAAATTGGATGATAAAAGGGATGAAGAAAAGTATTTGAAAACTCTATATGAATTGTATTCACGGTAAGTAGGAAAAAAGTTATTAAATTTTTTGTAATAATCTATACAAATTACATTTTCTAGTACTTTAAAATTGTCTTCAGAACTTCAACACTATATGTCTGCTATGGATGATGATTTACTTAATAAATTGACTCAGCAAATTTTTCAAAAACACTTAGCAAATTATGTAGAAATTGAATCGAAATTCTTGCAATCTAAATGTTCCAATGAGTTGGAAAAATTCTATGCTAGCAAAAATCATCAAAAGAAGCCCACCGAACGTTTCCAAGAACTAAAACGAGATGTTCAGGTTCTTATACGTACAAAGGCTAATATAAATATAGCACAAGTGGAAGATTATGGTGGTGAAACTTTCCTCTCCGAGGAGTTGGCCATAAAATTGTTACAAGAAGCTAATGCCGCTCTTAAACGTTGTCGTTTGCTCTCGAATGAAACAGAATTACCCAGTAATATAGTTAAATTAAATGATATTTTATTAAGATATCTTATGTATGATCATGCTAATTATGCTTTGGATTTGGGTTTGAATATAATACCAATTGCTGATACCGGACGAACATTTCCACAATTATATTTCTTTGATGTGGTGCAAAAAACTAACATCATTGTTCATCTTTTAGAGGATCAATGTAATACTTCGGTAGTACCATGTGTAATGTATGCTAATAATAAGAGATTTTATTCAGATTTAAATATTTAATATGTATATTTAGCAATACTCCCAAATATTCTGATTATGTTTTCAAAAAACGTATGATGATGGAGCAAATAGAAAATAAACTTGATCAGGGATTAGATCGCTCTCTTAATGCGATTTTTGGTTGGGTTAAATTATACCTACAAAATGAACAAAAGAAAACGGATTATAATAAACCAGATTCTGATTTTGATACTCTATCATCAGCGGTAAGAACAGTTTTGTGTTTCTTGTTTAATAAATTATGTGTTTAATAAATTATGCTTTTATTCTTTAAGGCTTGTTTACACGTTTGCCAAAATATTTTGGCTGTTATACAGCAAATCAAAAAATGTATCGATGGCGAAAATCAGAAATTTATTTTAAATGAATTTGGTGTACGTTTACATCGTGTAATTTATGATCATTTACAAACCATGCAATTCAATACAGCTGGTGCTATGTGCGCCATTTGTGATGTAAATGAGTATCGTAAATGTATACGTGAATTGGGAAGCCCTTTGGTAACACAATTATTTGATATATTACACGCTTTGTGTAATTTGTTACTAGTAAAACCAGAAAATCTATTGGAAGTTTGTACGGGTGAAACTTTGGTAAATATTTGTATAATTTTCTATTTTTTATAATCTCTGCCACGAACAAGCGTTGGAGAGGGTATTTTAATTTTGTCATTCTGTGTATAACGCTAAGAAGAAATGTATTTCATATCCTATAATGTATATGTATTATTGCATTAATTAAAATCTAAGTCAATTTAGCTACGTCCGCCTTTCTGTTTGTTGTTGGCCCGATAACATTTACAATAATTGATAGAACTTAATAAAACTTGTTCTGAATATTTACTAAAGTCTTGAGAAATTCTCTATTTAAAACCAGCAAAATAGTTTCTGTATGTTGAAAGTAATAGACCTATTTCTGAGTCAATCTCTAAGTTCAAGCAATTACAAATCGACAAATTAGAATGAAATTTTGTCATAAAAGTTATAGCCAAAAATATAACTAATTTTATGACTCATTAACTGCTTGTTCCTGTGTTATATTTATGAAAAACTATTATACATAATTTATACGTCTGTGAGTGTATATGTACGAAACGAAGAACGTATTTACTTCACACGCATTTGTGGTGGAGGGTAGTGAACATTCGGCGTTGCCGAATAAAGTATTCTTATTTATTTCTTGTTAATATTAATTAATTATTTGATTGATCTTTCAGAACTATCTGGATAAATCAGTTGTGCGACAATTTATACAACTACGTGCAGATTTTCGTGATATTAAAAATACCAACAATTTAAAGGGTATCATTGAGTAAAGAGGTCTTTTGTCCGCTAGAAGCGTTATCAAATATTTAATAATACATATTCAAGTATTTAATAATTTATATTTTTATTTATATAAAATGACTAATATTAAATAAAAAAACACTCTTAAATTTATTAAACATTCTCTCCCAGAAGCAACAAAATTATTTTAATTATTCATAAAATTAATTCGATTTTTCAATTGATAAACTAGCTTTTACCCGGTGCGCTTTGCTGCACAAAAATTCTCCTCAATCCTAGATCTCGATAGAAATTTGTTTTAAGAAAGTGATTTGAACTAATTTTTTTAACTCCAGATATAATAATTCCACAAATAACAGATAGTTAATATATAAATACGCCTTTCTTTAGTCCTAACCTTCCAACACTTTGTCCAGTAAAACTGTTTCTAATACTTGATAATTGGTATGAACTCTCACTTCGATAGTACTTTAGGTATTCGATAAGTAACTTTTTCCTTTTTATCGGGACTGCCTCTCCTCCTGATCCTATTTGTTTTATATTTTGTCCACTAAAACAGTTCCCTGGGAAAGTAATTGATATGAATTTTAATACCCTCAATTCAATAGTTCTTTAAGTATCTGAAAATCAATATTTGCTTTGTATGGCAGCTCATCCTTTCCATCCTATATTTTGTTCAGAAAAAGTTGAGAAAGTAATTAAGAACTAAACGGAATCTTTTTATAGTCTAGGTTACTTTCGAGTACATTGTTGTTGTAACAGCTCGGCTATATCCGATAATTTTTTCATGGGAAAAGAACTTACGTTTTATACAACTGTCGCTGGGTTGTCAATCTTTGGTCAAGTGTAACTCGGGTCGTTCCGGAACGGAGATTAAATTGTTGTAAAGAAATGATTTTATTCCTCTATAAATCTGTTAAAATTTAATCAAAGCTGACACAGTCGTTTTGGAGTCCATACGTTAGACAAATTATATTTTATATATAGAAAATAGATATATTTCGTATTGAAGATTCTTATCAGTACATAAATGATTTATATTTATTAGAGACCATAAGTAGCACGAAAAATTTCTTGCAATTACTCATCAAAAATATTTTATTAAACCCCTTTATAATTTATTGTTTTCAGCTGCTTTTTAAAATTAATCGCACTAAATGTTCAAAAATTTAATTGATTAACACTATATTTGCCAATGGAGCCAAAAAGTACCAAAATTCGTATAAAATAAACAATGATACATTTCGCTGGAGGAGACCAAGTTGAAGCTCATTTTAAATAGATTTTATATAAAATTTATTTATGTATTTGGTATCGTTGGAAAGGTAATTAGTCGAAAAATAGCGGAAGAACTTGTCCGTTGATAGTAAACCTGGTTTAGGTAGAAGGAATGGTTCTCATGATGCTTCTAAAGCCAACAAAATAGAAAGCATTAACAAAGAGCTCCTAACACATTCAGTAGGAAAGCAGCGATTCGCCCATTGATCGGTCAAAAAGTTCCTGACAGGAGGCCAAAAACAGATTGCGAAAATTGAAGACATGTTTTCTTAAAAGTATATTCTTGACTAAATTTTTCGCAATTTTCTGCTTAAAAAATTTATGTTTCTTATGCTCAAGAGAATGTTTAGGAAGAGTTTAGAACCGAAAAGCAAGCAGTATGCAGTTGTGGCAAAAGAACCAATCATTTATTACAACGGACTCTATAAATACCGAAATTTACAACAAGAAATGTTTACAAAAAATACTATTTTCATTCATAAGACTTCATAATGTGTTCACTTATTTTTTGGCCAGAGATCTTAAGTATTACAAAAACAATAATGTGATATTTGTACCAAGAAAAGCAAATCATTCTAAACTTCCCAGAGCTAAGGCCAGCGCAAAAACGTTAATTTTTAAATAAATCTTCATAATCGAGAAATCAACTTCATCGATAATCACTTGTAGGCCTGTAAACGTCCAAATTAAAATCATCTCAGCTATAACCCAATTAAAATGTAGTACAAAATCTTCAACGGTTTTAAAGTTACAGAATTAATTCTAAAAATCAAATCATAAATTAAATTTTTGTTCTCGTGCGTATGAATCAAGTGCGTAAGTGTGTGAGGTATTTTCCAATGGATCTGGAGAAGTATGTATATTTTATTAATAAAATTCCGAAGTTATAAAGATAAAGAGATTATTAACTTCCTTATTTTTGAAGATCACAAGAATTAATTTAAAAAGAATTAAGCTTAGAATGTTATAGTCAGCCAAGACCGACTATAAAATATCCTACGACTATGAAATATCTTACATATAGTTGATTGTAGTTTCAAAAAATTTGATTTTCTGGTTTATGCTTAAGTTTGCAGTACATAATTGTGACACTTACAACTATGTGAGATGCCTTTTTCCTCGTAAAATTTCGTACATCGATTTTTTCGTATATTTTTATATCTCAATTTGACCAAATATTATTACAATGCCAACAAATATATCAGATTTAAAACCTTTAACGTTATATTTGAAAGGGAGTTGTATGGGACCAATTAGAAATAATGGACTGACCTTCATATAATTTGGCACAACGAAACCCTATTCCGGGAAACATTTGTAAGAGGTCTGGGAGAAATATTAGATCCATCATCAATATTAATAGACAGCGTCATTTGGCCAAAAAATTACACGTGCCAAATTTCTTTTAAATTGCGAACAGTATTTTATTCACAAGAGTTACATGGATCAATTCAGAAAATCATTCTGATACGAATGATATACTTAAAGGTGGTAGCAATCTGTCCGTTACAAAGATCGTCACAAACGCATTATACCTCAACGGCCCATGGTGGTGTAGGGTATAAATACTTATTACTAAAAAGTAGTTAAAAATTAAGTAATAAATTATTTTGAAATTACGTACGATTAATGCCAAATATTTTACCAACATAATTCCAATAAAAAATAATAATAATAATCCCAACACTTCAATAAATTTGTTTTATCACAACAGCAACAACAACAAAAATAATATATTTGAAATAAAGTTATATTTTATAAATGATAAGCAATTTTATTTATAAATGATCAATTTTATAAATATTTTAATTAAATGAATTAAAAACAATTTTAAATCAAAATTGTTAAAAGAACTAAATAACAGATTAACGTCGTTTTGGCAATAACAAAAATTAATAATAAATCAACCAAGTAAAAATGTTACAGTCGGTCAAGCCGACTGTCTAAGACTCTACACCACAACAATGATTATAATGATAGTAACGAAAAATTAGTGAACCATCCTCGTATAATTCATTATGGTGACGCTAACATTAATATGAGCTTTATTTGTTGACCCAATTTATTACAATACCAACGTTTATATGAGATTTATGCTTTTCAAAATGATATTTGGAAGAAGGATTGTATGGGGTCTATGAGAAGCAATGGATCGCCTTTTGCATAGTTTACCAAATCCTTTTAGAATGTCATTTTGCAAAATTCCGTTAAACTTGTTTTATATTTAGGACTTGTATGAGCTTAAACCCTCATTCGGGGAAGACATTTGTATGGGGCAGAAGGACATTGTTAAATCAACTCAGAAAGTGATTTTGAGTCAAACGGTATACTTAAAGGAGTGTAACACAACTTTTTTTGTATGTTACAAACACCAGCATTAACGAATAATACCCCAACCACCTTCGATGATGTAGAATTAAAAAAGTAGGTTGGTACTCAACCCCCAAAAAACGATATCGAGGTACTTAACGATTAAATACCATACACATACTTCGCTACTCACCGAAAATGATACACACTCACACACATATACTAATTAACTAAGAAATAAAACAATATTATCAATTAACTAACTAAATAAATAACAAGACAAGTAAGAATGCTATGCCGAATCTTAAATACCCTTCACCACAAATGCGTGTGAACTAAATACCTTATGTTTCGTACATATACGCTCACACTTTTATACATATATACATAATAGTTCTAATGAAATAAAACGCAGGAACACTAAATGAGTCATAAAATTAGTTATATTATTCTTTCTACTGAACCGATTTTGATAATTTTTGGAATGATAATGAAGCACACACAACATGATATTAGGTCAACATTTTATTTTAATTTGTCAATTTAGAATGAAAATTTTACGAAACATCTTCTCTTGAACTGAGAGATTGCTTTAGATATCAAGCTATATATATATCGACTCAGATTTTGATTTGGATATGGAGTCTGAGATGATTCCTTCTTAGCGTAACAAACGGAATAACAAAGCTAATATACTTTCTTTATAACTTGTGGTGGTGGAGGGTATACAAATATTGGTTAATTTCTTTTTTGCTCTTTTTTTGGATCGATATCAATAAGAACTAATATTAAACGACAGTTAATTCGTGAGAGTCTAGAGTTGAATATTATTTAAATAAAACATATTATAAATTTAATTACTTGTATTAGTTAAATTAGTTAAATATTATTTAGCAAATAATAATAATTTTCATTATTATTAATTCAAAAAGTCAAAATTGAAGCGCTGCCGGTGATCGCTAAAACGAAGATATCGTTTATGAGTGACAGTGATTTTTAAAGTGGCAATACAAATTAACTTCCAAATTAAAAAAAAAAGTCATAAAAATATAAAATTGATAAATGTTTTTTATTACGTTTGCGGTATATAAATAACATACGAACGCTTTCATTGATTAAGATTCTTTAAAGAACCCCCGAAGTGAAAACTGTTATACTTAATACATTCTGAAATATGAAAGGTGTTACCAATTTGAAAATTTTACTATTATCCTGTTATTTGTTGTTAGCTAGTTCCAGTGTACAAGGTATTTCATTGGGAAAATATGCAAGTGATATAGCGAAAAAAATTTTAATGACTAAATCGTTACCGTTTGAAGATTGTGGTAAGTGAGATCAAGAAAACAAATTCAAAATTAATATTTTTTCATAATATTAAAACAATATTTTTCAAAATTAAATTTTGATTATTAACAAATTTAATACCAACACAGAAATATATATAATTTATATATATATTTTTTGGAATATAATCAAATGACTTTTGTGGTTTGCGGAAATTTAAATATCGTTGTATATATCTTGTTTTTGGTTCTTTATATGTTCTTCTATATAATAAAACAGAATTATTTTTATTTTTAATAACTATTTAAATATTTAAACAGATGTTAAGGTTTTATTTATATATAATAGATACTTCAATTAATCAACTGATCTCAAAATATTGTGGATGAAGTGTACTGTTAATTGGTGGTAACGAAAAAAAATCTTAACATATATCTTTTTCGGGAAACATATTTTATATCTTTCCGATCTAGTTATCGGATTTTCTAACGATTGATCTGTTGGATATATAAATCACATTTCACCTGGTTACATTTAAGATATTTTCGAGTTGAGTACTGTGGGTTACATTTTAAATTAATATTAGGTGTGTTAATTTTTGGAAAAAAACAACAAAATCCCAACTCAATGGTACGAAAAAGTTTAATGTTAGTGCTGAGATGTTTTCGAGTTGATTTTTCGTGTCCTTACATGTCTACATAAAAATACACTTATATATATTTCTATTTTAACTCTTCCTTTTTAAGTTAGCGGACTTAATTAGTTCCTAATATTGTTTTAATGTGTGTATTTGCACAATTATCATAAAAATATTTATATCAGATAAAAAAATGATTTTTATCTGAATTTGAAAAATTATTTTTTTTTTAATTTTTAAATTTTTCAAAAATTATGGAAACAATAATTAACTGATCTTAGTTAGAATGCATGTAAACTAAATTTGGTTAAACCTGAGGCAATGATCTTCCATAAGCCGTATCCAAAGTTGGTAAATTTTAACAAAAATATTTTCTTTTTTTTTTGTTGTAAAGTTCTCATTTATTTTAACATCCAAACGTATTTTCTTTCGAACGGCTCTTATAATGAAAAGGTAATCATTTAAGTGAAAAAAGTATTTTTTAAACATGGTTTACAGGGATTGAAGTTTTGGGTGTTTGCAGATGGAAAAATTAGAATCTTTTAAATTGCTTGATTCGTGGACAATTAAATTTTTAATATTAATTTTATTTGAAAAAATCGATATTTTAAGTTCATTACATTTTCTTAAAAAAATGTGAATTTTCAAATTCTATCATTTTTACAGATACCAAATTCATGTGTAATAAGTTTATATCGTGGCCAAAAATCCAACCTAAACAAGGCATCCTCTATTCAAAATTATAAAGTTTATAATTGAATAAATTTTACCACCTTTTTAAAAAAATTAGTTTCTTTTCAAATATTTTTTAAAATTTATTAAGGATTTTTCGTTTATTTAAAACAAATTTAGGGCCTATATTTAGTTATATAACTAAAAAAGACAAGGGTAAAAATTATTTAAAAGTTTATTTCGACCTAAATATCTCAGAAACTATAAGAGGATAATCTATATAAGCACATTTTTATAGATACTTTTTAGAACGATCTACACACACAGAAAAAAATCAATGTAAAATTAATTAAAATATAAATAATTTAACTTTTTTCAATTATAATTTTGCTTTATAGACAAAAAATAGTTATTTAATATTGTTTCACAGTAAATTCTTCTTCTTGAGTATATTCTTGAATTTGTACTATTTGAAATTTCAGTACTTAAAATAATTCTAACAATTTATCGTTGTATTATTTTATATATAAATGTCGAAAGATTCTAATATGTACAATATTATTTCACCACAAACTAAATGAAAAACAATTATTCGATCTTCAATCAACTATATTCAACGTTGATGTAGCTTCATGTTTTTCTCTGTGTGTATATAAAAAATTTAACCAAAGAATTTTTGATGATTTTTTCAATAACAATGACTTCGAGGTGGACAACTTTGGAGGGTTACTAACTATGCCCTTGATCGCTCACTCGTTTTCTTTGCCTCCAATAACTATTTAACTCCACAGCATCAGCCTTAACCAGGTTAAATTTCATTGAGATATTTCTCATGATTCAAAAGTTAAATAAAAGTGGACATTCTATGCATAAATGCAATAAAGTTTATATAATTTTGAATAACTTTTGAACCGATTTCAATGAAATTTTCCATGTTTTTTTGCTAAGATATTTTGCAAAAGATTTGGTGTAGTAGAAGGTGCTAGCTAGACTCAGGCTAATAATATGACCTCTTAACAACATCTAAAGTCTTGGGAACGTAATAGAGCAGTTTATAAGTTACTAAAGCATTTTACATAAAATCTGGTGGAATATGGTCACAGTTTGACTTGTTTTAAAACGTAATAGATTGTTAAAAGGAATAAAGAAAATATATTTATATTATGGATATAAAATATAATTTATTAAAAAAACAAAAAAAAAAACAAAAAGAATAATATTTAATTCAAAACGATAAGCTGTTAATATATTGAATTGTGTTCAATTCAATTAAAGTATTAATTGCGTTCCAAACAATTTTTTTTTTTTGTAAACTGATACTGATAGAAATTATTATTAATAAATTTAATTTTGTTTGGTATCAAAACATGCAAGGGTAAAGCAAAGGTCAGTAGGTATAAAATTACGAAGCATAAAATCTGACTCATATTTACATTAATACATATATTAATTATATTGTTGAAAATTATAAATTGAGAAAATTAAGTTAAAAAACATATAGGAGCTGTGAGTTATTATAACCAAAATCTGGTTCAATTTCATAAATTTATACGCTCCTAACAAATTTTTTTCCAGTGGTTTTTGCTTCGGGAAAAACCACTGGAAAAATTATGTAATTTCGGAAAAATGCTTAAATTATGGTTAAAACAAGTAGGAATTCTATATAAGACTATGCCGAAACTTAAATATCCTCAGGTCAAATGTGATTCGATATTTCAGAAATTTTAAGTCGATTTTAATTTTAAGTAATTTTATGAACATGTAACTCTATTCTAGGAAGTTGCTATAATTTGAAGCTGCTATTCCAGAACTTTTTTTCTTATATAAAAACTATAGTAGAATGTGAACTGATGTTTCTAAAGTTATTTTAATCGAATTCCATATATATACGTCATTGTCAAATTAAAGCCGATATTGATAAAATAAAACATATGCTGAATTGTGAATGGAATTATTCCACATTAAAGTGTTCTTCTAAACTTAATCCCCTTTTCCGAGATATGACCTAATATATGACGTATAACTTAATATGGATTGATAACTTATATTAAGGGCAGTGAGAAAAATAAAAATAACTATTCCATATATAAGATTTTTTATTTTTAAAAGCTTATTCCGAATAAGTTCCTTATATTGGACCTAGATTATGCAACCAAAAATTTTAGAGATTTAATTATTTTACTAATTTTTAAGTGGGAATGTTGAGAAACCCGACTTTCAAATTATGATCCTTATTACTCATTAATATTCAATTAATCCGATTTAGATAAGTTTTGGTAGGATAATATCGAACGAGTTTTAAAATAGGAAACTGCTTCCAACAATAATAAAAAATCTGAATAAATTTCATTGAACTTTTAGAAGATTCCTTTTGGAGTTACACACGGAGGTAATATATCTTCTTTACTTCAATTACTTCCCAAAAATTCCCGATAAAAATTCATTTGTAAAAATGAATTTCCCGAGAAATTCCCAGGAACGTTTTCCCGTTGAAAAACGCTACTTTAATACTTTAATTATGTACATATGTATAAATGTATGTATATATTCGTAAAAATGTTTTATTGAAAAGAAATCTAAACAAATTATACTTTTTACAAATTTTACCGAACTATTAATTTGCAATTTTCTTCTTCTTAATTTCCATTTCAATATTCTGAAAGACGACGACCAGATTAAAAAAAAACATGAAAATGTCTGAATAAAAAAAAAACAACATTTACGTGCTTCTTAGAACGGGATGTAAGAATAAACAAAAAGGGAAAAATAAATAAGTGTATAATGATCGGTTAAGACCGACGAAATAATTCCTCCTCGCCATAACGCAGGCATAAACAAGTAAAAATAAGTTGATCAAGGCCGACTATATAATATGCTACACCACAATGTTGGCTGTAAATGACAGGCTCTTATTTGTGCTTAAGTATGCACCAGTTGACACTTATGTAAACATGTGAAATAAATGTACCGACCCTCGTGTAATTTTGTACATCGTTTTTTATATACATTTAACCAAATAATATTACACGTATATGTGAGATTTATACTTTTCAAAGAGATATTCAGGAGCTGGTTTTATGGGGCCTATGGGAAATAATAGAACGATTCTCGTATAATTTTCACATAGTTTTAGAGTATCATAAGTGTTATTTTTGCAAAATTTAGTAAAAATCATTTTATATCCGAGGGGACATTTGTATGGGGCCTATATGAAATAATGGCATCGCCCTTTAGACAAAATAATATCACATACCAAATTCCATTAAGATATCTTCAAAATTAGGACCTGTAATTTGCGAACAAGCTCTAAATGGACAGACAGACATAGTTATTCGACTCGGGGTTCTGAGTCGAATAGTGTACTGTTGGTAGTACTATTTTTTCTGCATGTTACAAATGTGTAATACCCCCAAAAACCTCCGGTTGGGGGTAGAGTATAAAAACTATGGACCGACCGATTTGTACTTGTGTAAAATCAAAATGGGATTTTTTCCATTTGTGGTGATTTCCTAAGATAATTTGGATAGATTTATTAGTGGGTCTGCATGGTAGTTACAGTCAATATTAGGTCGATCTTCTTGGAATCTGGTATGAGTATGATTGTACTAATACACATTTTTTTCTAATAACGAACAATTTTTATTTCTATGAATGAGGTAGCTACCTATGAGAATGACCCGTTACGGCAGGACATTTTTATGGGACCTATTTGACCTGTTTTTGCCCAAAACATATCATATAGACCAAATGTCATCGAGGTACCTCTAAAACAGCGATCTGATGGACGATCATCGTTAAAACGACTCAAAAAGTGATTCCATCGGAATATTTAAAGTTTATTTTTCTGTATGTTACAAACATCTCCATGAAAAGCACTAAGGATGATGTAGGGTATAAAACGAATAAAACATATTTATTACAAAAATTATATTTATGTATTTTATGCATGATTTAGGGCATAAATAAAATGCTAAATGCGAAAAGATCATTGACTCAATTGAACAAATTTGAAAGTTGAAAACAAAATTATAACTTAATACGAAATAAATATTTTAATGGTTTATTTACAGCAAATAAACTGTGTTTCCTTCCTTCTTTTTCAAAAATTTTAAGAAATTTCTAAATATTCTTCATTTTTTATTACAAAAGACTCGTGTGTAAATTCTCAAAAAAAATAAAATGTGGTTGCATATGTGGCTAGAGGAAGATTGATTATTTTATTGTGTTCTACTAAAACAAGTGGTGAAAGGTTATATAAATTTCCGTATGTAACACTGAGAAGGAATCATTTCAGATCATATAATATGTATATTCATGCATCAAATCAAAATATGAGACGATTTAGCGATATCCGCTCACATCCACATTAATTGACAGAGCTAAGTGAAATTAGTCCTAAGTATTGGTTATAATTCTCAGAAGTTTCTTATTTAAAATCAGCAAAATTGTTACAGTATATCAAAAGATATAGATTGAAATTACTTTACATATAGTACCGTTAAGATCTCTTAAGAAATCATGAAAAAAAAACAAAATTCAGAACTTTAAGTTAATAAAAATTAATTTTTTTTCAAGTTCCACACTTGCTCCCGATAAGCTAGAGTTTTGTTCTTTTCCAACTCGACTCAAAAATATCTAAGCTATATTTATGTTAATTCAATTAAGATATCTCTAACGGTCCATCAGTTACAAAAAATCATTACAGAACCAGCAAATCTCACACATATGGCCAATTTTGGAAGGACACCTACTTGCCTCCTTACTAGCTGTCTGCTTTGTTTATCTCCGATTCAACTTGAAAACACCTCAGATGTAACTATGTTTTATTTTATAATAGTTCAAAAGTTACATAACTATTAACAGACCAGATGGACTTTTATTCTTGTCCATTTTTACTCGAAAACATCTCTTCTGTAACCATGTTAAATTTTGTTACGATAAAAAATAGTTTTGATACCACTTTGAGCCTTTTTTTAATTTTTACATCTAAACTGTTTGGCACCATATCTTTTCGCCATTGTATGGATTTTATAATATCATAATTTTCAACTCTTAAGTTTCATTTATTTTAAAAGACGACATAAAAAATCAAAATAGTGAAGAAGATTAATTAAAAAAATTCAAAATCATTCATTTCTATTCAAAATTTTCCAATGCGTTTTATAACCCATTAAGAAACATTTCTCGTTGAGATGGAATAGAATGAAATTTGTTATGGTAACAATTCTGATCATAAAATCAATTTTTATATTGAATACTTTTCGAGAAATCGGATGTAGTAAATTAAGTAGGTTATTAAAACTGATGAAAATCTGTATTATTATTGATTATTTTGATAAAAAACATTTTAGTGGTCTCTAGGGAGAATAAAAATTAGTCGCTTAATGTTTACATTTATAAAATATTATGTTTAGACTTTTATTAGATTGTTAGAGCATTTTTAATAAAACTGTTGTGAAAACGCAGCAGGTGTTCAAAAAGGGGTTAATTATGCCCAATCAAGGCCAATACGAGACAAACTTAAATTTAATTATTAATATAATAGAATTATTGTTTTTTATCTATTCCGTAATATTCCCCATTTAACTATTAATTTTTTTTTTGCTTAAGTCATGGTATCGTGTGACTTATGGTGGGAAAATTTTCTTACTCGTGTTATTATTGTTGTCAATAAGTCATAAGGTTCCATAAATCAAATTCAATTCAAATGACAAAAAAGTAAAAAATTTGAAATGGCGAAATAAAAACTAAATATAACAAAAAAAGATTTATATGGAGGAATTATAGACGCCATTTAAAGATTAAAAAAAGAGAACCTAACAGACGAGTAATTACTATAAACGTTTGGTTGATGTTTGAAGTTATAAAAAAATAGTTCTCTTAATCAATTGAATTGGCATGAATTTGATTTAGAAAAAGAAATAGAAAAAGAAGACGATTAACAAGTAAAAATGTTATATTCGGCTATGTCGAATCTTCAATACCCTTTACCACAAATGTGTGTGAAGTAAATACGTTATGTTTCGTACATACGCAGGCGTAAACAATTTATAAACATTTTTTTAAATATAACACGGAACAGCCAATGAGTCACAACAGACAGACGGTAAGACATATTGACATACAGACATAGGTAAATCGACTCAGATTTTGATTTGATGCAAGAATATATATACATTATAGAATCTGATATGATTCCTCTTTAGCGTTACACATGAAACGACAGAGTTAATATACCCTCTTCCCCACTTGTGGTGGTGGAGGGTATAGAAACAAAATATATAAATTATTTGTCAGCGATTAAAATAGACTAAAATACAAAAAAAAAAAAGAAGAGGAAATAGAAACAAGACAGGAATCAAAGAAAGTGCGTATTGGAGAGACAAAAAAAGGTATAAATGAATGAATGTATGAATGTATGAATGAATGAATTAATGGTGTCACAGACAACTTTTAATCAAATTGTTATTGTGTGAGTGTTTTTTCATGTGATAAAAGTTGTATTTGAAATGGCGCTGTGAGAGATTAATGTTGACTCATTTTAAAATTTATTATTGTTGTTGTCGTTGTTTTCTTAATCGTATATTTAACAGGTCTATCTATCTACACGATGGATGAGGAGTGTTTTTTTTTAAGTATTTATTTGTTATTAAAAATGATTGTACTACATTACGTATGATTGATGGGATTTGTCATACGTCATTAGATATATGGATTTTAAATTAAGATATTAATATTGTTATTTCTGTAATTAACATTATATTTTAATTATAGTACTAATACAATTTTATAATAATTTTATGTTATTATGATTATTTTTACATAAATTAAAAAAAACACAGTGGTTCCCAACTGACCTATTGAAATTAATTATGTATGTTTTAAACCGTTTGAGATATCTTGATAAAAATGAACAGGGTTTACAGGTTCCCAGCTTGTCAAATGTGGGGCCCTGTAAACCTTTTCTTTAAGAAAAGTAACAAACAAATTTTATATAGATAACTCGATATGTTAAACTAATCCCCCAATCAGGCTCCAGATGATTATTATTCAAATCAAAAGAATTCCTCAAATCAAAAGAAAAAGTGGTCCTACAAAAAATTTGGCCAAGCATTCAAAGGTCTGTCGTTAAACCGGTAGAACTTGTTCGTTGATAGCAAACCTGTTTCAGGTAGATGAAACGGTTCACATGATGTTTCTAAAGCCAAAAAATATAATGCATTTTCTAAAGAGCTCCTTACACACCCTTTAGGAAAGCTGTCCGGTTAGCACAGTGCTTGGACTTGGACTCTTAAAAAGTTCATGGCAGAAACGCTGTAAAAAATTTAGAGGTCAAAATAAAAAGAACACGGAAATTGAAGTCAAATTTTCTAAAAAATATTCTAAATGCATAATGGATGACGAAACGCGTGTTCTGTCAGATTTTTTATGTTGTTAATACTCGAGGGAATGTTGAAGAAAAGTTTAGGACCCAAAAGCAGTCAAAATTTCTCAAAAGTTTTTGGTGCAGCAAAAAAGGCAGTTTTCATTCATCAGACTGCATAATGTGTACATTATTTTTGGCCTGACTTGGTATCTTGTCACTGTGACAAACAAACCCTCCAATGGTACAAGATTCGTAATATGGCATCCAAGAGTGTGGTAAATTTTAAATGGAAATGAACTAGCTATTCGAGCAAAGTTACAGAAAGCACTGTAAAATCATTAATAGAAAGGTTTTCGAAAAAGTTTCAAATTTCCATACCAAGTGATTAAAACTTCAAAATATTTTGTTTTGTAAATTGTAAACAATTTATGTATGTTTCGATTGCATTTTTGGCGAAAAAAATTTTCTGACATCCCCAACGATTTAAATAGTTCGAATTTAATTTTCTAAAGTTATCAATTATATCAACAAATATTATAATTTCACTGTTTTCTTAAAAAACATTCTTTAAAATCCCTCTATAAATTTTTGTCATATTATTGTTTTACCAAAAACTATATACGTGTCTATATCTTATAACAAATAATCACTTACCAAATTGCAAGTTTTATTTAATTTCTTTCTATATTTACAGGTTCTAAATATCTCATATTCTATTTGAATATCTCGGGTTGTTCATCGATACCTTGTGTTATGCATCGTGGAGATACGGTTCAGGTGAACGTTTTATTTGACGATGATAGTAAGTAGCTAAAATTAAACTAAAAATAAAATTTTGTAATAAAAACTTAATCCACAACAAAATAAAGTGCAATAAACTTAAATTATCAATTATACAATTATTAACATTTATGGGGGATCTCAAAAAAATAAATAAAAGGGACAATGGTCAATAAACTAATTGCTCTACTTTTAAACAATAATAAATATTTTTAATGGTATTTAGTTTATTTACATAAACAAATAAGTTTGAAAAAAAATATATATTTTTTAGGTTTACAATGAAAGCGACAAGCGTTAAGCGAAAATATTTTGTTCAACTTTTGATAAAATTTTGGTTAAGTAAGAATGTTTTATTCGGCTTTGACGAATCATCAATACCCTTCACCACAAAAGCGTGTGAAGTAAATACGTTATGTTTCGTTCATACATACACTCACAGACGATATATAAAAGATTTTCTTAAATATAATACTTAATGAGTCATTAAATTAGTTATATTTTTGACTATAATTTATTCTACTGAACTGATTTTGGTAATTTTTGGAATGATAATGATGTACACAAAGCTTAATTTTATGGTAAATTTCATCATAATTTGTCAATGTATATAATAATTTTCCGAAAGTCTTTTGCTTGAACTTTGTGGTTGCCACAGATATCGGTCTATATATTTTATTATACTTAGAATGGGTCACTGTATGGGCGATTTACAAATTTAAAACATATAAAAAATATTTGATTATTTGCGTACCCATAAAAACCTAAGACTTTCTATCACTTTTTAGTACCCTTCACCACCACAAGTTGTGAAGAGGGTATATCAACTTTTTCATTCCGTGTATAAAGATAAGTAGGAATCATGTCAGACTCCATCAAGTTATCATTATTCTTACATTAAATAAAAAACTGAGCCGATTTAGCTATGTCCTTCTGTCTGCAAGTTGTTTGCTGGCTCACATTGACAGTTATTGACAGAACTCAATGAAATTTGGCCTGAAATTTTGTTATAGTCCTGAAAAATTTCCTTTGTAAAATTGTCCATTATAAATCGACAAATTAGAATTTTGCCATAATATTAAGTTATTTGTACATTTTTGAGTGTGTGTGTATGTACGAACATAACGTATTTACTTTGCATTTGTGATGGAGGGTATTGAAGATTCGGCATAGAATTCTTATTTCTTTTTGTTATTTAAAGAAACAGTAGCAAACAAAGTCTATAAATTAATAAAAATAATAATAAAATATAGACAATAATTAAATACAGTGAATTATTTAATTAACAAATTGCTCAATAAAATTGAGAAATTTTTAAAAAATATTAGTCGTTAGACTGAAAAATAACTGTTAAAATATTTTTAAAATATTTGTTAAATATAACCGATAATTTTTATCTTCACCAGGCAACGAGACCAGTTATTTGAAACATCGTGTACGTTGGATTTTTAATGCCATTAAAACTCAGGCCCATATTACTCCCGATCCCTGTGATGGACATCAAAAATGTTTGTCTAACGATAATAAAGGGAAATTCTATTGGGCTACAGTTTTGGTTAATAACACATTGCCAACGGTAAGAATTTAAGACTGAATATAAATTTTTGGTGACTTATGAAATTAATATTTTGGTTCCAGATCTCTGGTACTATGCTTTGGGAAGCAGTGAATGAAAATAACCAAGATGTTATATGCTTCAAAGTTCCCGTTGTTGTAACCAATTGAGTGCTACTAAAATGTCATGAAGGAAACGTTACTAAAAACTTAATCTCTTAAGTTTCCCTGTTTAGTTTCCGCAAAAAAAACTTGTAATAAAAAATGTTTGTTTTTGTTTTGATTTAAATTGGAAATAAAGTTTAAAGAAAAAATAATTAATAATAAAATAGAGACTGATTGTCAAAATCTCGTTGTAAATAAAATAGAAATTCTAATTTTATTAATAAAATAAATTCAAGTTTATAAAAATTGAGCATTAAAGAAAATCGTATTTTATTATTTACTAGCAGACCCGGCAAACTTCGTTTTGCCATAAAAATTAGGGTAAAACCGAACTTTAAGGAAGTGAGAAAGTGAAAGGGCCTAATATGAGAACTCTCACTGTCATGGTTCTTTAAATATCCGACCCTTGTCCTATCCGTTCTATGTTTTGTCTGTGTGGTAAAACCGAGTTTAAAGAGAGTAAGAAAGTGAAAGGGTCAAATTTGAAAACTCTCTCTGTTATAGTTCTTTAAATATTCGCTAATCAATATTTGCTTTATATGGATGATATCCTTCCCTCTGGTCTTAACCATTCATTGTTGAGTAAAAAAGTTCCTTGAGAAAGTAGTTGGGACCAAATTAGAGAACTCTAGCAGTTATAGTTCTTTATATATACGATAATCAATGTTAGCCGTGTTTGGGCGATACCTCTCACCCTGTATATTACCTTATTAGTCCTACGTTTTGTCCAGTAAAAGAGTTTATTGAGAAAGTTGTTTGGACCGAACTTGAGAACTCTCGTTGTTACAGTTCTTTAGATATTCGATAATAAATATTTGCTTTGTGTTATTTTAGAAACACACATACACTCATGCATACATGCATATATATACACACTTCCTATTTTATTTATATAGACTTGTTCAATATGACTAAAATCTCTAGAAAAATGTAAAAGTTTATTTCCGATTATTGTATTTTTTATATTCTCTGGAAATGTGTGTGTGTGTTTTTATCAAGGTCTCAAGTGGCAGGTGTATTAAAAATTTTAATTTCCGGTAAAGAGCTATTTAAAATGTGTATGTGTAGAGGAAGCCTAATTTATAATAAATTTCAGTCAAAGTTATAAACTTTTTTCACAAGAATTTGATATCTAAAAAAGCGTTAGAATATGGAGATTAAAAATGTTTAATGAAGAAATTAATAGATTGTGAATTAATGAAATTATTTCGTTAAGAACTTAAAATTTTGCATTTTTAATTAAAACAAATTCAGATATTTATTAGAAATTTCAGTAAAATGTGTAGAAATTTGTACTTAAATCTGTGAATCAAAAATTAAATTATTAATTGCGGGACAGTGATAGATAGACATTGAAATCATAGCTGAACTTCTATGATATCGCATCACTTCTGTCTATGATAAGAAAGACATCATCATAGCGTAACCGAAAATGGCAATCTGAAAGATTGCAATAATTGTATTCTCCCAGGGGTAATGAAAAAAATATGAAGAAAGAAAGACTTATGTTCGGAGGAATATGTTGCTACCTTTTTGAAAAAAAAAAAAAAAAAAAAAAAAAGTTTTTTTTTCAAAATTTTGTATAATAAAATGATTCTTGCACAAAAATGTTTTATTTAATGTTAAAATATTTTTAAGACCGAAATTGAGTTCATCAAGATCAACAAAACTAAAAAATATTTGTCCGAAAAGGTTTTAAAATTTTAATTTGGTTGAAATATTAAATTAAACTATTAAATATATCTCTTAAATGTAAACAGACCGAATAACAAGGACTATTTACATGTAATTTTTCAGTCAAAATATAAATGAATTGTTTTTTTTAATTTCAATACCGGAGATGACAAAATTTGGAAGATCACCTCCTGTTCCCTGTATCTACTAACAGCGTGGCATTTGGTAAACACCTCTAAATTATCAATTTCGTTCCTCTGGAGACACTAAGAAGCATGTTTTTTCTTAATCAATTGGAAAAAAATGTTCTGTAGTACCAAAGTTGCACTCCAAAAGACTTTAGCCCTGATTTTGTAAAATTTCATTCAAATATCTCTAACGGTTTAAAATTAACAGAATTATTTCCAAAAAACACTCCACAGTGTAGAGCGTTAACTATTAATAATCAATGAAATATAATAATTAAATTAGTAAAATAATTATTTATTCTAATTAATTGCAAGATTTTCAAAATCATACACAAACACATACACGCATGTGTTACAAATAACAGCATCATTAATTTAAATCTTCACACATTTTATAAACATTATTCGAAATCAAAAATGTTATTTAACATTAAACGTTGGCAACAGCCCACAAGTATTAACATTAATAAGACACAACAACATAATATGTTGTTGCAGTCACCAATCGACATACAACAAACAATAATTGTTGTGTTAAATGCACACTCGTACACATGGGCAGCGACAGAGAAGCGCTGCTAAAATAAACTGTTGTTGACAGCACAAACGCAGTTGTTTTCAAAATTGCGATCGATCAGTTGGTTTTCGCAGGAGCAACAAATTGGTTGTTTGAACGGGTTAAAGTAATAAATAAATAAAATAAAACAATAATAAAAGAAATTTTTGAAATAGAAAAACATAACAGACAATAACAAACAATTTTTTATATAAAATGAAATAATAATAACAAAAACACTGAATAAAAAATAAAAATAAAATAAAAAAGACGATCTAATTAGAAGTTTTTTTGTGTTTTAAAAGAAAATTAAAAAAAAAACAAATAAATTAATTAAAAAAGTATTAAAAAAATAAACGGATACAGTGCACAAACATTTTACACATACGCACAATTACACTTACAACTAGAACATATAAATAAAACAAATTGTATTTGTATATATAAAATAGGATGTGTGTATGTATGTAACGTATGGACTCCTAAATGGCAGGGCCAATTTTGACAAAATTTTTACAGAATGAACCCAATATACCTGAAATTAACATAGGCTATAAAAAATTCCGAATGGACCAGGGGAGGGGTACCCCCCAAAAAAAACAAATATTGATTGTCTAATTTCTAAAGAACTACTACAGAGAGAATTTTTAAATTTGGTTCCAATCACTTCCTCAAGGAACTGTTTTAATGGACCAAATATAGAACGAATAGGATCAATGGAAAAGGTAGACCCCATACGAAGCAAATATTAATTATCGAATTTCCAAAAAACTACTTAAGCAAGAATTTTCAATTTTGGACCCAAATTACTTTTTCAAAGAACTGTTTTAATGAACAACGTGTAGGAAGAATAAAATCATGGGAAGAGCTAGTCCCCATACAAAGCATATATTGATTGTCGAATATCTAAAGAATTATTAAAGTGAGAGTATTAAGATTTTATCAAAATTACTTTCTTTTGGGGAATGTTCCAATCACTTTCTGAAAGAATTGATGTGGCGAACAAAAATATAGGATCGATAGGACTATAACACTTTTGCAGCTAGAATTCATAAATTTAGCTCCAATAATTTATTTTCAAAACAGTTTAACGCGAGAAAATCGATGGTAGATGTGGTCATACAAAAAAAACCGTAGAGCCAACCCTTTTTAAATAAATTATTTATTATATAACTATTTACCTAGAGATTTCACTTTCCTATAAATGGGTTTTATTATGGGGTTTTATTGGCAAAAATTCTCCGTTGCATGAACTTTGTTTAATACACGTCATGATTTGTGAAATTTGTTTCGAGATCTGGGACTGAGGAGAATTTTTGTGCAGCAAAGCGCACCGGATAAAAGTTAGTTATAAATAATAATAATGAAAATAAATTTAAAAAAAAACAACTGTAACAAAAACATAAAACGTTTTAAGAATTGTATGTGTAAAATGTTTGTTGTTATTATTGTTATTATTTTTTAATGTTGTTGCTTTCTGTTTTAAATTGCATGTAATTAAATTAAACGCAATTTATCGATTTTTTTGTTGTTGTTTTTCGTTTTGTTGGTGTAAAAAAAAGAGAGTGCAAAACATAACAATAACAAAAATAACAGCAACAATAACAATAATAACATAAACAAGAAAAAGAAACATTACACACACATAGACACTCACTCGCTTGCTCCTCGCACATAAGAAAGAAAACAAATTAAAGAAAATAGCAGCAACAACAACAACTACAACATTTTTTTAAATAATGTGTAATAACAATCCTTTTGTTATTTTTTTAAATGTTTTTTTTTTCGATTCTCATTTGAAGTAAAAAAAATATAACGAAAAAAGCCCAACGACGACAAAAACAGAACAGTAAATAAAGTGAAGAAAAACAAAAACAACAACAACATAAATTGAATGAATATTTGAAATATTTAAATGTTTCATCATCAACATCTTCTTCATTGAATTGTAACGACAACTATTAGTAATGCAAAAATACATCAACATCATCAACAACAAACTTAACAGCAATAACCACAACAATAACAACAACAGAATTGTAAATGTTTTACAAAAATGCGTTTGCATTCAATTCTAATTGAGTGTGTGACGTTCGTTCTTATTCTTAGTGTTTTTATACCCTTCACCACCACAGATAATGAAGAGAGTATATTAACTTTGTCATTCTGTGTGTAACGATAAGAAAGAATCATCTAAGATCCCATAATGTTTATGTCTAATCTTGCATCAAATCAAAATCTGAGTCGATTTAGCTATGTTCATTTGTCTGTCTGTTGTTGGGTCACTGACATCAACAATATGGTTTTTATTAAGAGCTCAATGAAATTTAGCCTGAGTATTCGTTGTAGTCTTGAAAAGATTCCTATTTAAAACCAGCAAATTCGGTTGAGTAGATTAAAAGATATAGACCAATATCTGAGACAACTTCCTGAGGTTCAATCAAAAAAACTTTCGTTAAAATGTCAACTAAGACTCGACAAATTAGAATGATATTTTGCCATAATATTAAGCTATATGTACTACATTGTCATTCCAAAAATTATCAAAGTCGGTTTAATAGTTAAAGCCAATAATATAACTAATTTTATGACTCATTCAGTGTTCCTAAATCATATGTGTGAGTGTGTAAGTACGTAACACAAAGTATTTATTTCACAAGCATTTGTGTTGAAGAGTATTGAAGATTCGACATAGCCGAATATTGCATTCTTACTTGTTATTATTATTATTGTTGCTGTTGTCATTACTGTTGTTGTTTGTTGTTTTTCTCTCTCTCTCTCTTTATATCTGTCTATATAACTTATGGGTGGTTTGTAATGATGGTGTGGTCTATGTGGTCTATATTATTTATTACTTATGTGTCTCTATAAAAAGTGTTTACAAGATCAAATATAAAAAGGGGGCGGTAAGAGCGCCGCTTTTAACACCTTTTTAACCAACATAAAACTTTAAAGAATTAATTTATGCTATAAATCTCTTATAAGTGTGTGTGTAAGTAATTTTCTAAATTTATTATTTGTTTCTTATTCATCTGTTTCTAACTGCAATAATCAATTAATATTGTCAGTATGATCGTTTCGTAATTAAATGATTGAATTTATTCTTAATTGATACATGAGAAAAATCATCAACATATAACTGTCAATGTATAGTTTTACCGTTAATAGAAATAATAATAAATGATCGAGTTGGGAAACAACATGAGAATGAATAACTTAATAGATGATATGATTTGTTTTTTAATTTAATGTTCATTTTTTTCTATTGAAATAAAACTAAGGAGTGAGATGGAACAAATGTTAAGATGTATAATATTCTATAATTTGTTTTGATTTCTTTTAAAATTTACTTTAAAGCTTCAAAGGATATATATTTATATATATTTTTTTAAGTAGAGAAAATCTAGGATCATAATATGGGAAATCAATACAAATTAAGGGTCTAAGAAAAAATTCCAGCATATTCTAGCCAGTCCAGCCAATTGTCCCGATCAAGTTATCGGAGAGTCTAAAAAGAAATACCAATTTATTAAGCTCAAGTTACCTTTGTAAAATGTGCGCGAACTAAAATGATTAAATATTTTCAACAAAACCCAACTTGGTGCTACAAAAAGTCGGCCAAGAACTCAAAGGTCTGCCGTCAAACTATTTTAATGTCAGTAAACAGTACCGGGAGAATTTAACCGTTGACAAAAACGGTCACATAATGAATGTATACAAGGAATGTATACAATGCTGCATCCAAACTGCCCGGAACTAAGCTGTCATAAAAAGGTGTCCAAAAGTGTGGTCGATTTTAAAAGGAGATTGACTACCTGTTCAAGCAAAGTGACAGAAAGCACTCTAAAAATGTTAAAGGAAGAGGTTTGCAAAAACAGTTCAAAATTGCATCACTTGTGATTAAAACTATAAAAATATTGATAATCTTTGGCCAATTAGTAGTCAGTTCATTTCGGAACGGAAAGGTTGCTCAAAACCCCTAATTGTGACATTGGTTGGAGAGCGGGGGGAAGATTAACCATGCACAAAAACTCTTCTTAAGTGCTCCACTAAAAAAAAACTGTAGTACCATCTACTCTTGTATTAAAGTGGTTTCATTTAAAAAATATGGAGTAGAATCTCTCCGCATGGTCCTATCCATCCTATTTAATCATTTATAGAACTTTTGTAGCAAGTGTTTAATAAAAAGATCATTTTTTAATGTAAGAGGGAAATGAACAGATGGAGAAATACCTCCCATAATGCATACCGACATGAAAAAACTGAAAATAGAGTTTAACTCAGATTATGTGTATGCATTTTATAAGAGTGTTGTTTGAAGGGTGTACAACATCGTTCCACGATCTTAGCAACGGACTATTTGGATGATTAAACTCTACTGGTTAGAAAAACTTTGTTATTTTTTTTGATAACGCCCCAGTCCTCAGCGTTCATGCTAAATTGAGGCTAAAATAACTTTAACATATGAATATAATATGAAGTATTATTTGATGTATATTTCTTTTGAGTTCTGAAATTATCTTTCTTATCAGTGTCCTATTATATAACTTTTGTAGCGTGTCATAACATAACTTCTAGGATTTCATATTTTCTCTGGATTTGCTTTAACCTTTCAGCTTATAAGTGATTAGTGCTCTGAGTTAATTAGGCTGTTTTCCAATTAGATTTGTTTTCATTTCCATCTCAAAGTTGTCAATCGATGTTAATTTTTGGATTTCAATTTTAAACTGTTAGAGAATAAGCGCTGTACTCGCAATGATCTCGAATAATTTTTTATCGAATAAAAAAGTAATTTTTGAACCAAAAGATGTCTTATAATAATAACTAATGTATGGCATTTTGTAGGGTAATAAAAAATGAAAGGACGTGAATATACTATTTACCATATTGTGGCCTTTTATAAGAGCATTTTAGACCGAATATTATTTGTGTTTTATAAAATTGACTTCTGCTAAAAATTTCATTAGTTCAATTCAATATTAAATTAAATTATATTTTGATGTGTTTAATGATTTTTATACGGAATATTGTGGACTTATCATTAAAATTAGAAGAAACGTTCCCTATGTACACATATAATTACACTTATATTGTTTAAAATTTATACAGTAAGAACTTTAAGGCCAAATGTGTGTAAGTGTGAACGGCACAAACATTTAAATTACAAAACAAAAAAACATTGATAAAGAAAACATTTTTGAATTACCCTGTTCTAAGCCTTCTATATGAAATATGAACAATTTGTTTAAAGCTTTTCATTTTGGTCCTCGATGCGAATGAGCGATTTGTTAAAAACAAGGTCTTGTCCAGGAGTGGCGATCTGGTATCATTATGACGCATTTGGCTAAATAATGTTTATTTGTTAGTGAAATTTGAAAATTATTTCAAATCAAAAAATTTAATATTTTAATTATTGTTTTAATTCTTTTAATACTCTGCAAGATATTTGTTGATAAAAATTAAAAAAAAGAGAAAATTTAATAGTGTTTTTCAGTGGGATTTGTAAATAATAATGACAAAATGCCGGCTAAGCTAAATATTTCTTTCTGAAATGAGTGAATACATGAATGTATTTAAAACTTAAATACATACAAACATACATACCTACATACATTCATACTTACATACATTCATTGTTGGTTGGTTGGTTTGTTTATTATGTTTGTATCCTAAAATGCAAACTTAAAATGTTTTTACATGCAAATAAATGTATCTTACAACCATACAAACAAACAAACAACAAACGAACGTGTATGTAAAAAATACAATCATGCGTGCGTGTATTAGTATGCGTGAGTGGGTGTTCCAATTTCCCAAAGTGTTTAGTTTAGTCTTAGTTCTTGTTATTTCGTTTTTCTTTATTTAGGAACAACGATAAAATCGCATGAATCATTTTCAAGTGAAACATACAAATAATATTTATGTAGTTTATACTTACAATCATACAAACATACACATACATGCATTCATACATGTGCGTTTATGTATATAACATTAGTAAGTATTTTATGTATGAATGAATATATACATTTATGTTAAAGTATCATTGCTTCAAGCAGGGATGGGTAATACGATTTTTAAAAATTCATCCATAATTTTGTTACTTCTGCCATTCTAAATCGAATCTTGGTGATATGTTTTTCCCAACCTTATTGGTTCGACTTTGCGCTCAAAAATACATTTCTTCGTCAGTAAATAAATAGTAGAATTTTTTTTTTCAATTTTCAATAAAAATTACAATTTTTACAACAAAATCTAATTTTTACTAAAAATTAAATTTTCACTAAAAATTTCAATTTTTAACTAAAAATTTAATTTTTTTCACGAAAAATTAAAATTTTTAAATAAAAGTTCGAAATTTTCAATAAAAATTCAAAATTTTTATTAAAAATGCAAAATTTTTATTAAAACTTCAAATTTTTCATTACAAAAAAAAAAAAAAAAAAAAAAAAAAAAATATATATATATATATATATATATATATATATATATATATATATATATATATATATATATATATATATATATATATATATATATATATATATATATATATATATATATATATATATATATATATATATATATATAAAATAAAATTTCAGACTTTAATCTGTCCTTCAGTTGGTTTTCCATTGAATGCTTGTAATGAAATAATACGACGCAATATTTAAGACGTAATACGCCATGAAATATTATTTTTGCTTAAGAACGAAGCCTGTTGATATTGGGTATGATGCGCTAGATCCCCTACAAATGTCTCCAGAATGGGGTGTTTAGTCCTTAAAAGTCCTAAATAAAAACTATAAAATTTTACATCTCTGGCAAACTCTATTAAAAATCGCACATCCATACACACTTACATATATATATATATATATATATATATATATATATATATATATATATATATATATATATATATATATATATATATATATATATATATATATATATATATATATATATATATATATATATATATATATATATATATATATATATATATATATATATATATATATATATATATATATATATATATATATATATATATATATATATATATATATTAAAGCAGATCATCTTAAATTGTATCAAATAAGTCCCGGTAGTATCACAACACCAACGAATAAAGAATTGTTACGAAAAGTCAAAAATTATACCATGTTTTTGTATCCGTGTCTCTGATTGAGTATTTTACTCACTTCTGAAAATTCAAACATACATGTGAACATGTATGCATACATACATATGTACCCAGCAGTTTTTGTTCAATGAAACTTCGCACTCGACATTCTAAAAAAGGTGTATTGTCACCAAAAAAAAAAAAAATCAGTAGAATACATTTAGATAACATCTGTTCAACTTTATCTGGAATGGGTATTTAACAGGGAGACTGTAAACAAAACTTATGGAACAGGAAAATCTAAATCAGAAGGCGAAGACACAGTAAATGCGGTTAAGAGTCCCTATTGCGAATAGTGAAGATTCTATAAAATAGACAATAGATTGCCTTATAGGACAAGTCCATGTAAAAATATTTTATGGGGTGTAAAGTAAATAGTTGTGTTCTTCCAGTGTGTCATAATCTATTTTTTTGGAAATAAATCTTTAGCTTCTGATTGGCTTGTTGGATTTGTTTATAGATATATAGATTGGGGCATTACTTTCGCATATGTATTAAAAGTCTGACAAATACAAAAAACTCGATAACTCTCTTCAAGAGCCAACTCCGAAAAGTACAGATTTATATACATATCATACTGTGTCCCATTGTACAGTGTGTTCAAATCGATTTTAGAAATATAATATAATATTCAATAAAATCGTAATCATTTACGATATTATTTTGAAATTTTAATACGATGTATGTATATGTGATGTCTCCAGTTAACACAAAGGTACCTTCAGGACCCAAGTGAGCCACTATATGTGGTTCAATATTTATGATAGCCTAATAACCTAACCTAACTATATTCTGTACATGAATTAGATAACTTAAAGTAATCCCACTTTTCTAGGAGAAAATACCCAAAATCTCAATCCGTGTAAATTATTAAAATTTAACTTTTTCAGTGAAATTTTCGCCTGGTTATTATAAAGGCCGTCCGACTGAAAATACTTTTTAAGGATTTACCTTACATATGTAGCTATATACTTAAAACAATTAAAAGATGATTCCGACTTTTCGATCTGACAACTTAACAAAAAATTGTTTGACTTTTTTTAATTGACCAAGTTTGGATAGGGCTTGTGGACAGAGTTTTATTCTGAGTTCGGCCGAATTTACGTAATACTCATTCCCGTTAAGATTTCTTTATAAACAATATAATAAAGTCCTGAAAAAAATTATTTCATAAATTTTCAATGTTCCAATTTCAGATTAATATGACATTTTAATAGATAAAAAGTCTTAAATACAAGGGTAAAAGTAGATTAGAAATTTAATTGGACTTGAATATCTCAGAAAATATAAAGGAAGTCAGGTCAGCTCTAGCCATGTGAAATATTATTAAGATATATCTATCGATTCAACAGTAACAGAGTTTTGCAAAATACTGAACCGATTTCAATAATTTTTGGAATGATAATGTGGTCATTTTAAATTTACGCAAGTTCTTCGCTTGAATTCAGAGATTGCCTCAGATATCGGTCTATATAGTTAAACATACTAAATTGAATTTGCTGGTTTTATATAGTAAACTTCTCGTGACTACAAAAATGCTCAAGCTAAAGCTTTTTCAATTACTGTGAATGTGAGTGTGACAAAAAAAGACAGATGGACACAGCTTAATCGATTTAGATTTTGATTTTATTTGTACATAATTCCTTCTTAGCATTACACACAGAATGACAAAGTTAATATAAACCTATGATGCTCTACCATCTCAATTTGAATACACTGTGCAACATGTGACTTGTTTCGAACAGTCACCAAAAACTGCTGGGTTTATATAAATATGTGAATTTAAACGATGTTAATGTATGTATGTTTATATGTATGAATGTACATTGCGTGTCATTTAAAATTTGCATGTTTAATTGAAATATTTTTGTCTTTTTTTCTATTTTTTTTTTTTCATCTTGTTAATTTTTTTCATGTAAAATACAATAAAATACTTGTAACAAAATACTAACAAACATTCATACATACATTCTTACATTCTGAAATTCTTACATTTATACATTTTTACATTAAAAAGTAAAGAATTTTTGTGTGAAATATTTGCATTTTATTTTGTTTTTCTCAAATCTCAAATGATTTTGTGAGTGTATATGTGTGTGTCTATGTATTTGTCGTATCCACATGATCTTTTTCTCTCACTCTTATCAAAATATGCATTTTTTTCTATTCATTTTGTTCACGCTTTTATATATAAATTTTACATTCATATATTTTGTTTTAATTTTAATTTTTATTTTTATTTTTAATTTAAAATATTTTCGCGCTTCTTCATTAACATCATAATGATTGTCATCATTATTCATATGATGAATATGTTGTTATAAATTCATATAGTGCAATCATATATATGTATGTTTAATTATATATATGTGTGTGTATGTGCTTATGAAATCATGTACCAAAAGCTGTGAAACAGAACAAAAAAAATTAAATAAACTAAAATTATATTCACAACAATATTTGGTTCGTGGTCGTGATCGTGACCCGCATTAAAAGACGCGTGCACGCAATTTTATAGCTTATGGTGTTATTGCATCTCCACAGCAACAACTACTGTTCCTCTCATGTATTTCGTTAATTTTTTTGTGTTGCGATTTTTGTTTTTTTCGTGCTGAATTTTGTGTAGCAAGTAGGAGTCAGTGTACAGATCAGTATATGGAGCAAATCGGAATACCCTAAGAACATTCAAGAAATGTAAGTAATATTTATTGCCATTTTAGTTTTTTATAAAAAAATATATTCATAAACAAATCACAAAAAAATGAAAATATTTTATGTAAAACTGAGTTTTCAGTTTTTTTCGTATGGAATGTGAATTTTTAATGGACTTGAAAATTTCTAAAAACTCGCAAAATTCTAGCTTTTATCCATTGCGCTTTACTTTTATTCGACTTATGTGTGGTGTTTGGCGGGTTCGATGGATCGATTTTTATTATCAATAACAATGCGGTTTGAATAAAGCTTCTTTTTGCGGCTGAGCCTAAACTTCATACCCGATATTTTCCAATTATTTTTTAACGATCTTTAAATATAAGTGGCCATTATGAAATATTATGTAGTGATAGTTTTTCGTTGATTACTCATTTCAAACTAATCAACTGTTATCGTTTCTTGTCGCATATAATCGCCTATATCGATTTCAACAACACATAATTAAAAACACCCTTCATGTTCCACCAAATTCAAATCATTGAGGGTGCTGTTGTGGATATAGGACGTCAGCGATGTTTTTTTGTTTGATCCATTTTTCATTAACTACAAAGCATTGTCGTAATGTTAGGGATATTTGACATCGGCTTTGTTTTGGCTGGTACCTTGGATCCAATTTTTATTACTATTAACAATTTTAATAAAGCTTCTCTTTGCAGCTATCAATCTTATTTTCTGATATGTATAAAAAAACGTCCTTCATTTTCAAATCATATGGGAACTAAATTTACCAATAGTTATATAAATATATATTCTATTGAGAGAAATGGCGACTGAGCCTACACACCAAATATTTTCTTTTTAACATAAGTAGCCATTTTAAAAGATGGCTTTTTGTGTATCTCCCGATGATAATACAAGTTCTTCTTGCGCTTGACAACACGCTTCGTCGAGTAATGTTTTCATTTCCTTATATACGACTGACCAAACTCACCTTCTGTGTAGGAGGGAATTTGAACTTTACAATCGGTCTAATCACTGTTCATAAGTTCTTTTTGTCAGTGTACAAATTAATTAAAAGTCTTTTTTCTCTGCAATCGCTTACATGGTTATATAACGAATTTAAAGTCTATTTAGTTTCAATAGAAATAGATCTTGATTTAAATTTGATCTAAGAAATCATACCAACAAATATGAATATGTTATGAATAATATTTCCAGCTTCATTTGAAATTGGCAACTCCACTTTTGTTAATAATTTAAGAGTTTTATCTTCCTGCAGCTTGTAAATTGTCCACACATCTCATCACATAAAAATGAATGCCATATTCTTTAAGATTTTTATGTATATATAGACAACTCCCTGATGACCGAAAAAATTTGGAAAATAAGTTATTTTTTTTTTCAAAACGCACACAAAAGGGTTCTGTAAATACGGTTCTCGTTATAAAATGCCCCTCATATGGGAAAATAGTAATTTATTAATGTTCGATTTTTCAGTAATATCTATGTAGGTATATTAGGTATCAAAGTCAATAACTTGAAAGTCACATAGCTTCCTGATATACTTGTCTATTTGATATTACACAACAACTACATATCATTACATTATTATTCTTCAAATGAGTTAAGAGTTCATTTTAAAAGGTACTTAATTTCCATGGCTTTTCCAATATCAAGTGGACCTTTTTTTCGTGGGACTCATTTTTGCGTTTCAAATTTTTTATAAAAGAAAAAAATCCTAAACAAATCAAAATAAAGTAAAATATCAGAATATCACTTTCTCTCTTGGTCCTAATGAAACCTCCATTTAATATCAAAAATATATTTTTCTTAATTAAATTTACTTATGTGTAGGGTTACTTAAAAAACGCCTTAATAAATCTCATACATAAATATATGTATATATGTATGTACCATAAATATGTACGTTTTTTTTCTGTGTAGTACGTGTGGTAGTTGTAAAAAGCGTATAATCGTCATTTATTTCATCACCCAACTGCTGTTGCAACAGCACTAGCAACCGCACAACAGTCACATCGTTTTCATCATCATCACCATCATCATGATTGCTAACTATAAACTATAAAACTACATCTATAGAAGAATAACAACATCGTCATCATTTACAATCATGGTCATCATCACCATTAGTATCGGACTGCGTTAAAATGAGGCATCAAGATCTCACATTTTTTCAGTTTTTTTCTCTCTGATTTTTTTGTTTGCTTTTCTTTACTTTGAGTGTGAGTGTTTGTTGTTATTTTTTTATTGTTGTTGTTGTCGTTGTGGTTTTTTGTTGCTGTTTTTTATTGCTTTTTTTGGTTTTGTTGCTGAAGTGTTAATCGATTCGCATGCATTTGTGTAAAAAGACAGATTAATGTAACAACAACAAAATGCTACAACAATAAAAAAATAACAAGAACAACAACAACAACAATATCAGCATCAATAAAAATAAATTATAGAACAAAATAAAAACAGCAACACAATATTTAAACAATAGCAAACAACAAACAGCAGCAATGGCAGCAATAAGTATTATATTTAGTTACAACAACAACAAACAGTAGGCAACTTATGGATGGACAGTGGTTTCAATTTAAAATTATATTACAGATCAAAGAAAAATATATATTTACGGATCTTTTTTGATAACCATTAGAATTATTATTCTTGCTTTTTATTCTCAATACCACCATGCCGTCATACCAAAAGGGAGTCTTCAAAGACCTCATAAAGTATAATATATTTTTACATGTTATCTATCTGTTACAGGACTCAATAAAATTTGGACCAACAAGTTTTCTATTTAAAACCAACGAAATCGGTTCAGTACAACAATATTTATAGCTCGATTCCTAAAACCGAAGAACATTTGGATCGGGCATGGGGAGTAGCTTAAGACTACAATATTTACGGACAGGGCACGGGGTAGCCTACTTCAGAACGAAATTTTAAATGCCACATATTTCTAAAACAGTTACAGGAAATTTGATAAAATTTGGCGTATGGATGAATTAGTAGTAGACTGATTTTGATAAGTAGAGGTCTGGTCAGCCGAAAAAATTTAAAAGATTTAATCAATATAGATTGTGCTGAACCTACATTCTTATTGGGAGGTAAAAAAATTTGGTGCGGCAATAATTGAAGCCCAGGTGGATTGGAAGATTATTTAGTTTTTCGAAACGATTTTTGAGCGGTACAAAAAGAAGTCATTTTTGCGAACCTGCTACAACCTCAAGTAAACCATAGAATAGTGCATGACAGTTCACTCCATCTGGTCCCATATGCGTTCAAATCTTCTTGTTCAAATTTTCATTTTACAAAAATTAAATCTTTTCTAAGGTCCACAATAATTTCATAAATTATAGGTGATATATATGCATACCAAAAGAGTCGAAGAACTATTATTTCCACCTTATTCTGAAATGAAGTTCCCTCTAGTCAAATCTATGTTTGAATTAAAAAAAAATCACTATCATACATTTTTTCCGCACAAAAAAAGAGTCTGATGACTACGATTTCCCTCAAGTACCATACGTTTGTCCTTCTTCTTATTCTAAAAGAACCCACTAATATTGTCCATATTTGAATTTTCAGAATATCAAAATTTTATACATTTTTACAATTATTTTAATTATGTCATATATACTGCTTTATAGAATAGACCTTGGACTACCAATACCTCCTAGTTCCACATATACTTTCCTTTCTCTGGACTACAGAAATAGGTAATAAACCTAACTCTCCCCAAAAAAATTGCAAAAGAGCTCTATAAAAATTATAAGATCAGAATATCTTTCATTATGATAATGCAAACGGCAGATAGATTAGCCTTATAGACCAGATCATATTCCTTATATTACAGTAGTTAAGTTTTTAGTGTCACTTGAAAACTAAAAATATAAATTTCAGACATTGAATAGAAGAAATATAACATATTTTATACCACTGTGCAATACTGCCAAATATAACAACGCAATTTAGAATTATATTCATCGCTTTGGATATAACTTGGAACTATATGATACATATTTTAATACAGAAACAAATACATATTTTTTTTTTTTTTTTTTTGGTTATAAGATCATAACTAATTATTCTGATTTCCACTATATAGAGATTAAAGAAAATTTTAATTCATGAAAATTGTATGGGTTTTAAATAAAAAAGAAAATCTGAACCGATATGGAAAAAAGTATTCAAATATTGCAGAGATTTTTATCAATTATTTGAAATCCATATTGGATTTATTATTTATATATTTTGAAACTTAAACGTTTCCATGTTCATTTTAAAGATCTGATTCCATATGGAAAAACTAAAAACAAAATTTTACTCAGTGTAGCCTTAGGATCCGTGTATATGTATAACAAATTATATGTTTACTGTACAGATTTGTTATTACATGATTTAAGGAATATATACATTCAAAAAATCGTCTCTGCTAAGTTGATTTTATACACTAAATTTTAGTTAATTTTCTTATTACAAAATTAAAGTTCCTTGTGAACTCCCCACTTTCAGGAATTTAGGTTAAATGTTAAAATGTGAACATTTTTTAATCATTCGAATAAAAAAATTCCCATAAATTTAGTGAATTATGTTGTTCTCGTTATTTGTGAAAATAAATTTCTAAAGAAATGGGTGAATAAAATACAACAACAACAAAAGAAATCGTGTCAACAAATGTTTGGCCTTTGATATCATTCATCCTAATTAATGAAACCATAAACACACAGATCTTTAAATTTATCACCCGGTTGTTTTCGAAGAATTTCACAGTTTTACAAAAAATTCAAAATTTTACTTAAAAATGTAAAATTTTCACTAAAAGTTTATAGTTTTCACAACAATTAACATTAAAATTAATTGACAATTAAATAAAATTCTAATTTTCACTATCGAAATTTCCACTAAAAATTTCAATTTTTAATAAAAAAAAAATTATTTTTAATAAAAATTTTAATTTTCACTATTTAAGATAACAATATAAATTCCAAATTTCGCCAAAAATTCAAAATTTCACTAAAAATTTAAATTTCCAAAAAATTACAATTTTTAATTAAAACTCAAATGTTTATTAAAGATTCAAAAGTTTACTAAAATTTCAGTTTTTCACTCTAAATTCAAATTTTCACTAAAAATTCAAATTTTCACTAAAAAATTCAAATTTTCACTAAAAATTCAAATTTTCACTAAAAAATTCAAATTTTCACTAAAAAATTCAAATTTTCACTAAAAATTCAAATTTTCACTATTTCACTAAAAATTTAAATTTTCACTAAAAATTCAAATTTTCACTAAAAAATTCAAATTTTCACTAAAAATTCAAATTTTCACTAAAAAATTCAAATTTTCACTAAAAAATTCAAATTTTCACTAAAAATTCAAATTTTCACTAAAAATTCAAATTTTCACTAAAAATTCAAATTTTCACTAAAAATTCAAATTTTCACTAAAAAATTCAAATTTTCACTAAAAAATTCAAATTTTCACTAAAAAATTCAAATTTTCATTAAAAAATTCAAATTTTCACTAAAAAATTCAAATTTTCATTAAAAAATTCAAATTTTCATTAAAAAATTCAAATTTTCATTAAAAAATTCAAATTTTCATTAAAAAATTCAAATTTTCACTAAAAAATTCAAATTTTCACTAAAAAATTCAAATTTTCACTAAAAAATTCAAATTTTCACTAAAAAATTCAAATTTTCACTAAAAAATTCAAATTTTCATTAAAAAATTCAAATTTTCACTAAAAATTCAAATTTTCACTCTAAATTCAAATTTTCACTCTAAATTCAAATTTTCACTAAAAATTCAAATTTTCACTAAAAATTCACATTTTCACTAAAAAATTCAAGTTTTCACTAAAAAATTCAAATTTTCACTAAAAAATTCAAATTTTCACTAAAAAATTCAAATTTTCACTAAAAAATTCAAATTTTCACTAAAAATTAAAAATTCACCAAAAATTTCACTAAAAATTCAAATTTTCGACAAAAATTCAAAGTTTCTCTAAAAATTCAAAGTTTCATTAAAAATTCAAATTTTCACCAAAAATTTAAATTTCACAAAAAAGAAAAAATTTAAAATTTCGTTAAAAAAATTCAAATTTTCAAAGCATTTGAGCCCAACAAAAAAATTGTTGGGCTCAAATGTTACACACATGTATTTGTTGTTTGTATTTGTTAAATTCATATAAAACTCACTCCTCTAAAATAGGCAAACATTTTGCAAATAAAAAATCTATTTAGACCACATATCAATTATTTTATCTGGGCTAAGAAGATGGAAAATAAAAAAACGAAAAAACGAAAAAAGCAAAACGAAATCATCGTCTTCTTGTTTGCCCATTATTCTTTAGGCAAATTGATCGAGTTCCAAAGAAAGTAATACAAACCAAAAAGAGAAGCACATGTACACGAACATACATGCACACACGCAAGCATATTATCAGAACACTAGGAAATCGAACAGATCAAAAGAAAGAAAGAAAAGAAATATTATATATGGTGGGTTTGCATGGATCTCATTGTTGTTATTGTTTTTGGTGGTGTTAGCAACTCACTCACTCGTGTGGCATGAAAATATTACTTGCTACTGAAACGTTTTAAGGCGCGTTTTCTTAAATTGATACACTTACATATGTATGGATGTATGTAAATGTATAAGTTTACGTTGGAGTCTTGATATGCCCACACTTACGCACACATTCATATACATACTTAGGCACACACGCATTTATTTTTTTTTTTTTTTTTCAAAAAAAAAAAAAAAAAAATAACAACAACAACAAACATTAACATTATCATCAACTACAATAAAATTAAGAAAACATTTCAATTAAAAATAAGAAAAAATTGGAGAATAACAAAAATCTCAAATTTATATCAATAAAAAAATAAAAGAAAAACTCATGTAAAAGATACCACAAGTTTGTTTCTGTATGGAAAATGTGCCTCTGTAATGGGGAGCATAAAAACGTTTTATCCCTTTCGCGTCTGAATCGTTTGCACTTGCGAAAGCGTAGGAGATAAAATTTTAGAAGAGAAAAAGAATTACAAGCAACAGCAAAGTGCTGGCTGCACACTTTACTTTATAGCGTCTGACTGTCTGTTGGTCAGTTTTCTCTTCTTTTGCCTTTTTTTTGCGTTTTGATCAGTAAAGTGTTATATTACAAAATAGTTTACATGATCCCAGATCTATAAGATATCAATATATATTTTTTAACATTTTAAAATGGTGTTTAATTTTATTAGAATTCTATACGATTTGAAGTCTAAAGACGACGAAAGTCACTATTACTGGAGATAGAAAGGAATACATTATCATAACACTTGTTATATATAAAGTCTAGAGAAGATGTATTTAAAGCTTTCGAAATTGAAAATATATAAAACAAGTTTTTCTAGTAAGACAATTGATTCGCAATCAACAAAAATTACCACGATATTTAACCAATCATGAGACCATAATCTCTCTATATGACAACTATCGGTCCCATGCAGCTAAGCCGGATAAACCGACAAAACCTAGAGCGCAAACATTGCCTATTCTCACTACAGAGTACTTTTACACGAAAACTTTTACTTTATAGTCTTCCAGCGACGCGGAATCAAAATGCTATAAAAAAGAATAGAAAACTTAATGTCTAACGAGGGGCAATATTTTAAATAATTTTACAGTTTTATTTGTTGATGCTAAAACTAAATGTTGACTCATAACTCAGATGAAGTTTTGCGAGCAGCTTTGCAAAAAAACAACTTATAACACCTAAAATATATTTTTTTGTTTATCGTATAAGGCCCGTCAAAAGATTCCTAATGCTCTACAAACCAAATAATAGATTAAAATTATTCCCGTGAGAAGTCTAATGTTCTGCTACGATATGATTCAGTGTAACACTAAAGTTTTCACGTTTCACTCTAATCTTGTTTTACATAAAATCGTTATATCTTTTACACTAAATGCATTTTTTGTACTCAAAGCTCTTAAACAATCAAAGGAGTCAAATAGAACAGAATTAGGACACCTTTTAATTCTTCACAAATTTGTTATCATTATGAAAGACACCAGATCATTTCTCTCGCAATCACATGATGCCGAATCAGATCAACGACATATCTTCGATTTCGATTATAGGTTTATGTCCTAGTTTTTTTCTTTTATCGATTAAAAGAGTTAAAAGTGTTCACGTTTAAAATTGTTCCAGTATGACAAATTTGTTCGAATTAAGTTTCATTCAATGATCAGATACTTCTAACAAAGAATGAATTAACCCAATTTCAGAGATCTTGTTCAAGCATAACATAACAAATTAGTCAGAAAGATCCAGTTCTCAAACTTAGCTTTGTAGCTAATCTTACAATTTGGCCAAGCGCCTTCTTGATTAAAAATTTTAATGTCGTATCTAGTTATACATACATACATACATACATACATACATACATACATACATACATACATACATACATACATTGATACATACATTGATACATACATTGATACATACATACATACATACATACATACATACATACATACATACATACATATATTCTAGTCATTCTTTGTGGATTTTTCTTAAAAGAATCAATTGATTATAACTCAGGCCCCTACAATCGTCTGACACAATAAAAAACATCGCACCACAAGAAAAGCTTTACCTTAAATCAAGGTTATTCAGTTTCGACGTTGATTTAGCTTATTGGCCGATTTTTTCCTTTGACTTATGAACATACAAGGTCTCTTCTTCTCTTTTGAATCAAAATCGCATCTTTTAGTCACACAATCATTATTCTCAAGTATGTCGACAGACGTTTTATCAATTTTTAGTGCAACCAATTTGTGTTTAATTTTCGATACTAACTTTCATCAAAAACGATATTAATTAGTTCATTAAAAAATTGTTAATACACTAGACTCTGAGAAATTAGAACCACTACGTTCCAGATGTAGTTCTAATTTCTAAAATGTTCAAATTTGTAGACATTTTTACTTTCATTATTAAAGCTTTAAAGTATTTTCAAAATAGGAATAAAGACCGATATCTTAAGACTCTTTATTACAGATGATAAATCAGTATTTATAGATCAATCGTTTTATGGAATTGTTTGGCATAATTTCTGCAAAACGTGTATATTTCATCTGACCCCAGTTTAATTCCTTATTTCCATTGTGATGGTTCTAATTTCTGGACAGTTCAAATTTGTGACAGTTCCAATTTTTGAGATTCCAATCGAAATAATATAAACTCACATTTTGTGGAACCCTTTTTTAAATTGTTTTTAGTTTATTGCATGTTGTGTGATGGTTGTGTTTGATTCGTTGGTTGGTTTGGTGTGATGATGATCATCATTTGTTATTAGTGTTGTTGTGGATGCTGCAGAGCAATTAAACGCTTTTAAAAAATGTTTAAATTAAAAAAAAGAAACCGAAAATAAAAGGAACAAAAATGTTTGTTAAAGGAATAACACTCTCACACACACAAACAAACAAAGTAACGAGCAAACAACTTAAATTCACAAAGAAACGATAAATAGAGGAGCTATAAACATTTTTTCTACCGAAATATTTTTACTGTTCAGCGACATCACATCCAAAGTATCAAGATAAAAAATGTGTGTGATACATATATGTATGTTAGTATATGTGGAACATTCACATAAACACACGTAAACATATGCGTGCGTGTCTTAAAAATTTCATTTATCAGAAGCGTAGCAATTTAAAGGGATTTTATCTTTCTTTCTTTGTCTCTAAAAAAGAGACAGAGAGAGAGAGAAATTTTAAACTGAATTGGATGGATGTATGAACGGATGAAGCCTTTCCAATGTTTTTATTGTCTAAAACAATTTTACAAAGAAGTAAATAAATAATATTTACATGAATATGTGTAATAAATACTGCGGTTTTAATACATAATTAAATTTTTGTCACTATTTTTAATTTGTGTGGTTAATTTTCATAAGGGGATCTGATCTGTTTAACACGCATCAAATATTCCAGACGAAGAGAGGAAAATGTTCTTTATTATTTTGTTTCTTATTCAATTTTTATATGAAATTATAATTAAATATTTCCAGGGGGAAATAACAATTATGAATGAAATATTAAATTGATATTTAGAGAGTAAATTTTGAATACGAAAGACATCATCTCAGTGTGTTAACAAAAATTTTTTCAATTGCTGGATTTTATGTCTAATTAAGAAGTTTTACGAGAAAGTCCGATAACTTTCTTTCGGACTGAAAGTTATCGAACTCAAAAAACTTATTAATGATGATTGTCGCATGTCAATAGTTATGACTTTAACACGGAAGACAAGGAAATACCTGGTCAGCCGTAAAACAGTTTGAAGATAAAGAAGGGATAACATATGATTTATTACAGACCTAAAATTATATTGGAACGCTGCTAAATTATTAAAAGTAAAATTTTGAAAACCCCAACTTCAAAACTTCTAATACAAACCAAAAACTATTAATGCCGAATGAGCTATTGAAATCAGATGAAACCATAAAAATGGTCCTGCAACGAAGAAATTAACGAAAAACGAGCAGTTTTATAGTGCGGAATCCATATCCTATCAAAAAATCGGAACAAATAAAATTTTCACAAAAACTTCAGAAATTATCACTAAAAAATTTCACTAAAAATTAAAAATTTTCACTAAAATAAAAAATTTTCACGAAAAATTAAAAATTTTCACGAAAAATTAAAAATTTTCACGAAAAATTAAAAATTTTCACGAAAAATTAAAAATTTTCACGAAAAATTAAAAATTTTCACGAAAAATTAGAAATTTTCACGAAAAATTAAAAATTTTCACTAAAAATTAAAAATTTTCACTAAAAATTAAAAATTTTCACTAAAAATTAAAAACTTTCACTAAAAATTAAAACTTTCACTTAAAATTAAAAATTTTCACAAAAAAAATAAACTTCGGTAAAAATTTAAATATTCACCAAAAATTAAATTTTTCACTAAATATTTCATTTAAAAAATAAAACAATTTTAAATTTTTAAAAAAGATTAAACTTTCGCAATCAAGTTTCTCGAAATTCAATTAAACAGTTTAAATTAAAATCGGTCGGATGAATTGAATTTTTTGGAAGTTGTTATAGAAAATAGCAAAAAAATCGGGTCAAAGAATATTAGAGATCGATTTAATGATTCTGATCTTAATAGAACATTATGTTTTGTGCTCAATTATAAACATAGCAATCAATTCGGGATTACCTCCATAATTAAGTTAACGATGTCCATCCTTCTGGCTTAAATTCTTTTCATTAAAATTCTATAATAGAAAAAAGTTCACAGTTTTAAGGATCATTAAATGAAGTCTTGAAAATCCGAATTGGTTTATTATTTCACAAAATTCTCATTAAAAAGAGTTTATTGCCCTTAAAACATTTTTCAATTTAGAAGACACCAAACTATAAAAAAAAGTTTAGGAATCTCTCCCTTAATTGCTAATTGGAAATACCAACAACAACATCAACAAAATTGGCATTGAAGAGGTCAAATACTTTTTGGTAAAAAAAAAAAAAAAAAACAAAAAAAAAGCAAAAATAAAATAAAACTACATGAAATATAAGAAGTGATAAGCAACAACACATAAATTAACAAAAACAAAATTGAAGAAAGAAAGCAAAAACATGAATATCATAAATCGAACAAGAAGTTTTAAAGATTGAAAAGAGAAGAGACCTTTTAGCAATTAAAATGCATTAAATAAAAAATCTGTTTAGGCATAAACTTCAATCATGGACTTGTTCTCATCACCATTAGAACATTTAAAAAAAATTAAATTGAGGAGAAGAAAAAAATTCAAACTAAATGAAATGTTAAGATACAAATCAATATTTGTAGATTTTTAAATGAATATGAAAAAGAAGAAGATGAAGAAGCAGAAGAATATAAAAGTGATTTCTAAACGAAACATGCCTTTAATGCAAGTTGTTGTTGCTATTGTTGTTGTTGTTGTTGGTGGTGTTATACTCCAGCAATCATCCAACTAACAAACTAAATAGCCATAAATTTTCTGTATGAGTGAGAAATGTGAATCCGTCCTTTTCCTTCAGTCCAACTACCCATCCATACCTTTTCTTTACATACATTCACACAGTGTGTTCAAATCGATTTTTATGAAAATAATTCTGTAATTTTTGAACTAATAAGGATATCTCAGTCAAATTTGACGCTTTTGATTTGATTTGGATAATCCCCTACATCTTCGGAGTCGTAGTCAGTGACCTTTCAAAGTTGACCACATCGAGTATATTGATTTTTTTAAAAATTCGCCAAAAATCAATTTATGGATAAAGAGAAGACAAATATTGTATCTAGATAGTCCATGTGAAGACAAAGATACAAAAAAACGCACATTATTTCAATATAACACTTGCATGTATGAACAAAGTGTATTTGCAGCAGAGCACATTTGTCATAGAAATGTATGAAAAATAGTTAAATTTAACTAGAGGAAGCCTAGTTTAGGGTAGATTTGCAGTCAAGGTATAAACTTCTAATACATGTATTTGGTATCTATAAAAACGTTAAGACATTAAAAATCAATCAAACAAATCAAAAAATTAAAAATTTTTAATTTTTGCTCTCTTTATGGAAAATAAAATTCATATTTAAATTTAAAAAAAAAAAAAATTGATTTTTTCCGCCAAAATGATCGCCTTTTTATTACAAATAAATACGAAAAGTTTCGTCTGAATGCACATTAACTTCAGAACTTGAAATCTCGTTTCACTTGTATCCTAATTTGCATTACAAATTTTGGAACTAATCTGACTGGAGCTATTTTGGGTCTTTTGCCATTTTTTAAACATAGATTTTATATTTTTATTTTTTAATATTTTAAATTACAGGACAAAAAACACTTACAAAAGTATTGCGAACCTTAATCTTTTACAATCACATTTGTAAATATTGTTATTCCAACAAGTGTATAGCAAGTATTATTACAAATACTGTTGCAATAGGAAACATTTTTAAAGCAATATTTTAAAATTATTTTTAATTTGAATTAAAATAAACCTATAATAAGTATGCTTATAAAATCTTGTCGAAAATTCTTTATGATAAGTTTATTTTATGGCTTGGTTTGTTGGGTTGCCTGTGTAACACATACATTATCAAGCTCCGTCGAATTTACTAACACATAATTATTGGATGAGCACATGTCGTATGTATCTATGGGCCGCTTATGGACTTACAGTAAGTCCGCTGTCTTAAAAAAAAAAAAACTAAAAACAGGGCCAAAAATTATTTTCACTAAATTCATAAATGGATTTTAGAGAAATTAAAAAAATCAACATATACACTATTTGGAAAACTTTGGATGGTATTCCTCCTTCTCTATTCTGACTATATTATATTTTATTATAATATATATATTTAACGACTCAAAAGTTACAGAATTATTTAAAAAAAAAAAAAAAAAAAAAAAAAAAATCATCGATTTTGACACACTGTGATTCGTTGTTCAAGTTGGTTCTTTTTTTGTAAGTTCATCATCAGTTTGGGAAATTTCATCACATCAAACTTTAATATACTTAATAGCCATGATGTTTGCATTCCATTTGTAATCAGTTTTTTTTTTTTGCTCTTTCTCGTTTTACATTTTTTGTTGTTGCTGTTGTTTTTTTCTCATTTTTAGCTGTCCATTTTAAATCAGCTATTAATCCTTGAAAAAGAAGGTTTCTTCTTCTTTATTTCAGAATTTTTTTCTTCTTATTTTCTCAGCGTTTTTTTTTAACGTCTAAACATTATTGAGAGGTTCTTCTTCTTTAACCGGTTAGAGTTATTTTAATTTTTTTTAACATATACTCTATAATATAATTTATATATATATATATGAACAAATATATATATAAATACATATATAAAAAGTAACTACCAGTCATCTAAACAATATAAAAATTTGCCGCCAAAGACCATAAAAAGCTGCATGTTTCCGTCATTACCACCGCTGCGTACTGCGGCCAATATTAAATGACATGCAATAAAAATGCCAATAAACACATTTGATTTCTTTTTTTGGATTTCGTTTTTGTTTTTTGGTTTTCTTCTGTAGTTTGTAAAATTTGTATTCATCTTTTAGTTTTCACTGTATTACAGATGACTTTTATTCGAATAGAAATTTTGTTTTTGTTAGAGGATCCGGTTTTGAGGAATTTTATTATTGGAATGTAGATTTGGTGGAACTAGATTGTCTATCATTATTGTTAATTGTTTTTCTTTAAGTTTGACAGGAGCAATTCCAAATGTGCATCTTGTGGAATAAATAAACTAATAATAATGAACTATAATTATCGTTAAGTGATTTAGGAGAAATGAACAGAAATACGGTAATGACTAAATATGTAAAAGTATTGAATTTAATTCTACATTCAGGATGTCAAATGACGAGATTTGTTTAAATGATGATTCGTTACAAAATGTGTCCAAATCGATTTTTGTTTTTTATTTTTCCATAATTCATCAGTTATAAAAGTTGGAACTTTGAAAAGATAGATTTTTTGGATTTTTTTATTAAAAGTTGGCAGAAGATATTATTAACTTATAGAAGAAGCTTTTTTTATTTTATATGTTTTTTTTTTTCGTTTCATCAGAAAATCTTAACGGGAATGCGTCTAAACTAAATGTCGATAACCTTATTTTTAATAAAAAAAAGCTTGTTCTCAAATCGCAAGGGTGGAATCATTTCTAGATTATCCTTAATATATAGCTACATAGGTATGTAAGGGAAGCATACAAAATATATTTTCTGAAGGATGGGCCCTTATAAGTAAAAGGCGAAAACTTAAGCGAAAAAGTTAAATTTTTAAACATAATTTACATGGATTGAAATTTTGGGTATTTTTGCATGAAAAAGGTGTGAATCTTTTTAATTATCTGATTCATGGACAAGGTAAACCATTATAAAGTTCAGAACAAAAAATTTTTTTTCATCACTGAAAACATACTTTTTTGAAAAAATCCCAAATAATTAAATATTTTCTAAGCTTCTAACTCAGATTAACGGATTCATATATATTTTTTATAGGAAATCTTGCACATATTAAAAACATTAAAGACCAACTTTAAGTCCGCTTACTTAAAAAGACTAAAAAACAAGGGTAAAAATAGATTAATTCAATTTAAAAATCTCTAAAACCATAAGCGATAACCTACAAATGTAAGTGAGATTTTTAAGAATCCATGTACAGAACTTCTTTTGCTTAAATCATAAATTAATTTTTGGCAAAATCTTTTTGAAAATCAACATACTCAAAGTGACCAACTTTGCCTCCGACCCCAACTCATACCATATGAAGTTTCGTTAGAATATTTTTAGAGGTTCAAATATTAGAAAATTATTTCCAAGTAAATCGACTTCGACTGCTTAATCTTAAACATCTTCCCGATTATAAACAGCATTTAAAATTTGTGCAGGATGCTGTAAAACATCTTCCTGAAGAAGCGTTTCTTCGCATAATCATTTAACTTTTTGGACTTTGTTCTTTAGACTACATTGATTGCAGCTTTCAAACGGCCAGAATACTGAGACAAAATAACTGTTTGCATATCAAATATAACATGAGATCCTTTTGTGCTTTTTACTATTTTGTGGAAGTATACTTATACTCCAAAAGGTTTTAAGAGATGTTTTCATTTCTTTAATCTCATTATTTTGATTTTCTATCTCCCTGTATGGTTCCTACAGGGAGCGTAGACTAATGTTTAACTACTTCAATTTCAGGTTCAATCTTTATTTTCAATATATTTTTTAGATAATAACTTCCTGTGCTTTCCTAGGCCTTTCAGTCTTTACGAATTCTAATGATGATCTTTATCAGTTCTTCCTGGGAATATTGGACACATTAAATTTGTTTATTTCCTAATAGATCTTTGATGAAAGCATTGTTAAGAGATTGGACACCTCTTTTTTAGAAACTGGAATTTTCAAGATATCTCGATAAAAAATAAATCAATATAATTATTATTAATTGAAATATAGCTGACAAGTCGATGGGAACAAATAGTAGACAGAAAAGGTAAGGTCGTTGCTGTAAATGCTAAAATGCCAAAACTTCACATTCAAATTATGAAAGGTTTTGACCCATCTGTCAGCATGTGCCAGAGCGTTATCATGATGGCAGTCTCAAGAGAAACAAATCTAGAGGTATTGTCGGTATTTTTGTTTAGCTCTTGAAAACCTAAACAAGTGTCTTATCTGCGCACTCAATGAAAAATGAAGTTTTAAATAAACAGCTGATTAAGAGCATCATTATAAATATGCTGACACAGACCTTTATAAGTGAAGCGCCATTAATTAAGGTATAGCCTTAAAATAAGGATAAACAAACTTAACTTTTATTGAAAGAATAACGAGAAAATAATAATTTCAATATTTCTTTCAACTTAGATTTAATTTTATTTATTAAAACATTCAATAAATAATTTAAAAAAAAAACGCAAAAAGTAATCAATTTTGAACGTATCTAAAATTCAATTTTACCATAACAATAATCATAATAATCTGTATCAAAACAACAACAACTAAGATAATTATAATGAAGAGAAAAAAAGCTGTAAATATTAATATTTTATTGATTTTTCCTTTTAGTATTTTCGGCTACAATAACAATTTATGTACTTACAGACAAACCGACAGACGGACATACATAAGTAGATGTAGATATCGCCACCTTTGGTGTGTTTTAACGATGCTTTTTTTAAAGATTAAGATACTTTATGACTGAATTGCCGTCGTTTGTAGCAACAATATTTGTGAATGTTTTTCATAATCATTGTGTCATTACAAATTCGTATTATTTTGCAAAGCTGCCATTAATGATCGTTCATTAAAATAATCTTCTGGCATTTTTATATATTGTTTGTGGTCCAATGCTGTAGGGCACTGGTTGGTGCAATGTTTCAGAGGAGATTTTTGCCACGGCACTTGATAACAGCAGATTGTGATATTTTTGTTGTTTACGTTTTATGATTTGACGATTGTAAATTTTATACGAAGTTTGAGGATCTTCACACATTATTTCAAATGTTTCATCTAAATCACGATCGGTGACTTGGGTGGAAATATTGTGAAGTTTTTTTCTAAATTTTTTATTTAACGATTGTTTTCGTTTAATGGGTGACATAAAAAATTTTCGCTACTAAAAATTTAAAACTAAAAATTTTAGTTTTTATTAATAATGAAAATTTGAAAATTCAAAACTCAATGAAATTTTTTGATTGGAAATTGATAGTCATACTACATACTTTGTTTTTTTTTAATATTTCGAAAATTAAAATTCGGATTTGATAAGATTTTTCAAAATTTAGGATCTACGCCTAATACAAACAACAGAATAGCAACATAATCAAAAATGCTGATCGCATCAGCATATCCAAACAGTCTTAAGTAACCGAATCGTAAAAAGAGCTGATTGTCATAACAAATATATCGAATAAGGATGATTTCACAAAGTCTAACAACTAGAGCTTATTTAGACAGTGATCAAGCTAAACAAACTACATAGTGGCAATCACTACTGCATCTATATTTTGAAACTAAGTTTGAAGTGCATTGGCCGTTGATAGATATAATAATTGTCCGTTGGATTGAGGATAAGTATGAGGACTACAGTGTCAACTAAACAACTTGGATAATTGTCTTCTAGCCCAAAACTAGTTGCTCCTTCCCAACACAATGGAATCTCTAGTCCAAAACTAGTTGCACGTTCCCACCACAATTGAATCTACGTTCTGGATTCGCCAAAGACTAACTCAGTAAAAGCTGTATCAATCGAGAGTTTTTTTCTAAGATAGAACAACCAGATGCAGCCTAACTGTTACAACTAGTAGGATCTATCGGTAAAATATCAATGTTGACGTTTCTTTCCAGTAAAATAAACTACCGGTTGCTACAACGGTTTCCGAGTCGATTGTTCCGCAACGGTTAGACAATTATTGTGTGACAGAGATCTATTTGAAAGCAAGTGAAAGATATTTGCCATTCTCTTTTAAAAGTTAAGAAAATTCGTTAACCTTTGCAAGTTTCTTCGTGTTTTATGCACTTTGAAATAGAACATGTCAAGAAATCCTAGCGACTAAATAGTTATGGATCGGCCCCGATACTTAACACATACATGTAGAATATAGTTATGAATTAAACAGCTGCGGCAAGAAGTGGAATATTGAAAGCCCTAAATCTCAATAGACGTTGTTTTTACAAATTTGATCGAATATGAAAAAACTAAATTGATTTTCCATTTAGCTTATTTGCTGCAAGATATCATAACTCAAAAAATTAACAGTTTTCTGAAAATATTTATTGAGGGAGCATTTTGTATGCCCATAAAAAAACGTTCACTTTACAAAATCCTTTGTGCAACTGGAATAACTCGTTTGTCAAGCAATAAGCAGAAATATTTAATCCTGTCTGATATTCTTAAATCGAAATTTTCAATTTTTGAGTTATGACAACTTTGCAGCAAATGACCGATGTGGAAAAAATTGTGATCTGTTAATGATTATGATTTGCCCAACTTCCAATTTTGTATAGTTAAATTTTCTGATTCAACTAGTTTTGGAAACGTCCATTTATTCTCTTCTTTCCATTCCAGTTGAAGAAAAAACAAAAAAAAACATGTAGAAGATACATTTTTTGAAAATAATTATTATTGATAATAATTAAATCCAAATACAAAAAAAGGAATCGAATAAAACATGATAAATAAAATACTAAAATTAATAATTGTTGCATTCTGGTTAATACAATTACCCTTAAAAGTTCATTCACGTCATCATAATCGCAATAATGGTGGTGGACAAGGTGGCGGTGGCCGCTATCGTTCTTTACAAACACAACAAATTTCGAATATCGATGTACGTGATAAAATAATCGAATTACAATGTTATGCCAAATGTCAGGAGACTTTAAGGGGTAATAATATCGACTATGAACCCTGCCTCACAAAGTGCCAAATGGATATGGTAAAAGCCCCTAGACGTGGCTACTGTCCTGCTATGCAAAATGCCATTTTTCAAAATATAAATGTACAACCGCTTCAAAAATTATCATGTCTTGATAATTGTAGTTATGATTTCGATTGCCCGGAAGTGCAAAAATGTTGTAATTCAGCATGTGGACCAGTGTGTATGCAACCGATTGGGGTACGTGACGATAGTCTTTTACCACCAATACCAAAGATACTTAAATGTGGCCTTATACCGCGTGAACAAAAAGTCGAAATTACACTACAATCAAATTCATCGTATTACTTTCATGTAGAGGTGCGTTATCATATTGGTTCACTGTTATCGCCTCGTAAATTGGGCACATGGCAATATCAGGCAGTGCAAAAATTAGCAGAAATTTTAGATTTGAATATATTGTTGTAAGTGGGATTTAAATGGTTAAAGATTATGGTTTTAATGCTAATTAAATTATATTTTCCTCTTAATTTTTATCTATTTTAGAACTACTGTAGCTTTTTATTTGAGACCAGGTCGTTGGTATCAAGTGAGAGTGGCAGCTATTAATGCCTATGGTTTTAGAGGTTACTCAGAACCTTCTCAGGCATTTACATTACCTAATCGTAAGTAACTGACTTAATTTCATTTACGAATTTCTTTCATAATCCTAACAACATCAGAAGATATCGAAGAGTGAGATCGAAAAAAATTAACATACTTTTTTGATTTATTTACATTTTTTGCGATATAAGTTTTTTATAATATGTAACTTTAAAAAATTTCTGATCTAAGTTAAGCAGTACCTAACAAAATTGGCGATTAATGAAAGCTACTTAGGGAGAAAGAAAGACCGAAATTGAGCAATACGATACTCTGAATATTTGGTATTGAAAATCTGCAAAGATTTAAGCGGAGATTAAAATTGTGCTCGAAACATTGGAAACACATATTAACTTTTATATCAAAAATACCTCATGCTTATTACGGTTTTGGAACTGGTAGTCTTACTCGAATTGCGTTTCTAAAACCAGTGAAAATGTTAGTCTTATTTTTGCTTTTGTAAAATTTATACGTTTTAAAAGAATTTTTTATGGAGGATTATATGGGATTTAGGAAAATCACGGACCGACCCTTTCTCTCTCTCAATGGACCGATCGTATAATCTGGCATATCGTTTTAGATTAGCATTTTGTTAAGAATTTTTTGTAGTTCCCTTAAAATTGTCCGAACCAAAGATCAGTGGGTCATATTGAATTTGTATTACATTTGATCAATTTTTAATTTAAAGTTGCTTCCTTGAGTTATAAATAAAAGACAAAAATTTCTCTGTTTTTCTTTAAGATCCCAAACCACCAAAAGCTCCAGCAGATTTAAAAATAGTATCATCACATTTTGATGGTAAACATGTTAATATTAAAATCGTTTGGTGTGCTTCCAAATCAAATCTTCCAATTGAAAAATATAAAATTATATGGTCATTATATGTTAATAATGTACGCGATGAATCGCTTATATCAAATGAAGCTTTTGTTAAGGATGTAAGTTAAATTAAGTTATCACTTTCACTTTCGCCAAGAAAATAAAATATATATATTTTTTCAATATCTTAACAGCGCCATCAATTTGAAATACTTAATTTATTACCAGATTCTAGTTACTATATACAAGTTCAGGCCATGTCTATAAATGGCAAAAGACGTTTAAAGTCGGATAAATATTCTATATTATATAATACCACAATATCACCAACACAAGCCTTTAGTCCCTTGAAATGTGGTAAAGAGCATCAAATCTTAAGAGATGGTTTAAGTAACGCATTTAACGATGAAAGATATTATACAAAAAAGAATTTACATAATAATGATGCAGATACTATGACATCATCATCATTACTATCATCATCTGCAGCAGTAGCAGCAGCAGCAACAGCAGCAGCTTCTAGTTCCACTAACTTAAATACAAATAATATTAATAACAATAACAGTACTTATTTAACAAAATCCGAAAAATTTGAAGTAAAATATCGGCCAAATCGTAAACTGGGTATGTTAGTGATTATATCCGGTTTCTATCCTAGAGATGAAAAGTAAGTTTTATCTTTTAGATACTAATTAAGTTTTAATGATATTTATGTGACACCTTTAAAATGCTGGAAATGTATATTTTAATAATGTTACAATGTGTTTATTACACTTCATCCACTCACCCATCCACCCGACCATCCTTTCATTTACTCCCTTTTCTTTATTTTACAACCAAAATAGGTAAAAACAAAACTCAATCAATATGAGGAGTGAGATGGAAAATTTCTTAAAAGACGTTTTTCACTAAAACTTTTAGCCCATGTATTATTTGATTTTTTATCAAGTTATCTTTGTAAAACTTGTCAGATATTAAGTTTAATGTCAAACAAATGAATTTATTGTTAATCTGAATTAAATGAGTGACCAGAAAAAAATGCGTACTAAAATTATTAAATATTAACCCAACTTGGCCCTACAAAAAGTTGGTTAAGCATTTAAAGGTCTGTCGTCAAACTAAACAGTACAGGGAGAACTTGCCCGTTGATATAAAACATGGCTCAGGTAGAAAGTCTACATGAAGTTTCTTGCTGCGGAATGAATGACGAAGCGTATGTTCTGGCAGATTTTTCGCAATTTCCTGGCGAAAATGACAGTCAAAATATAAAAAATGGGTATGTTAAATATCATATGGTTCCGGCAAAAGAAGACAATTATTTGTTACAACGTTTACAACATCAAGGAATGTTGACAGATATGGGCTCCTTCCATTCATATCAAGAAAGGCTAATCCTCCAAACTGCCCGGAGTTAAGGCGAGTGGAGAGTTGTTGGGCTCTTGTTATAAAAGAATCGAAGAGTATAGAAGAGGTGTCCAAAGGTGTTTTAAGAAATTGACTATCTGTTCGAGCACGATAATGGAAGAGTATCAGAAAAAGCTTCAAAAGTTCATCACTAGAGATAAAAACTATAAAATATTTTTATTGTTAATTCTTTTACCCGGTGCGCTTTCCTGCACAATAATTCTCCTCAGTCCTAGATTTCGAAAGAAATTTCACAAATCACGTGTTTGAAAAAAACGCAATTGGGACCAAATTTTCGCTGTAGAAGATATTTAGATATTCGGTAATCAATATTTGCTTTGTGTGGGGGCTACTTTTACCCATGGTCCTATCCGCCCTATGTTTTGTCCAATAAAATAGTTCCTGGAGAAAGTAGTTGGGTCTAAATTTGAGAACTCTTGCTGTCATAGTTCTTTAGATGGGGTAACCCTCCTCCTGGTCCTATCGGAATTTTTACAGCCTATGTTACTCTCGAGTACATTTGGCTTTTTCTGTGAAAATTTCATCAAAATTGGACCAGCTGTTTTGCAGTCCAAACATTACATGCATACACGCATCCTATTTTTTATATAGAGATAGAAGATATGTATGTTAAGAATTTTTCGATTTCTCTTCTTATTCGCATTTTTTCTCCCCTTAAACCTCACTTTCCTGTATATAGAGGTGTTACTCATTTTATGGAAAACATATTAAAACTTTTTAAGCTTTGTTTCCAAGCATAAAAGGGTGGCATAAGCTCTTAAATACGTGTAAGTAGATTGAAAAATTGTCACTTGTTAATTGTTTTTTTCTTTGTTTTTTTTTTTCTCCTTTAGAATTTATGAACTTTGTCCCATTGAAACTAACTGCGGAGAAGGTGAATATAATGCAATACGTGTAAATGTAAGTAATATTTACAACAATCACCTGCATGCGAAGATTGCACGTAACGTGAGAAGTGTCGCATTTAATGTTTTTTTTTTGTTTGTTTATTTCTACTTTTTTTCATTTATAATTGTTTTAGTATCACATTTTCATTTTAACCTAAAATTAAATGTCTATTTAGTTACCATTAAAAATAATAATAATGGCTTTTGTTAAATGAGAAATTTTTGGTCAATAAATGCATACATGCATATACACTTACATACAGCTATGGTTAAAATAATAGCACCACTCACATGTCACATATCCCTTGTTGATTTGTGTTTATTTTTATGAATATTTTTATACACAATTTTGTAGTTCCATTATTCAAAGTATTTTCTCTGAGAAAATTAATGCATTTGTTTTAAATTAACTCGGCTTAAAATAATAGCACCATTTCTACTATAAACCATAACGAAAAACTGTGGCGACACCTTTAATGGTTCATCGTATATTACATCAAATAAAGAAAACGACATTTATATCAGCTACGGGAATTAAAAAAGAATTAAATCTGTCAATAAATACTAAATCTGTATTATAATGCTTAGAGAAAATAATTTGAAAGCCCATACGCCATGAAAAGTGCCCCTCTTAACTGGTCCCCATGTCTCATAGATTAAAGGCTGCTAAAATTTACTTAGTTTGGCATTTTGAAAAAGGGGAGTAGTATGTTGTGGACCGATCTGTCGAAAAAATATATATTTGTAAGGAGGTCTCCTAGTGAGAAAGATAATGAAAAAAGTTTACAACAAAATCTTTCAAACACGACGTTTCTAGTGTTATGGTATGGATGTGCTTTTCGTACTGAGGTGTTGGACCAATTTACTGTATTTAAACTATTTTGGATGTGTCAGAATAAGTGAAAATTTTAGATGAAGTAATGCTACCGTATATGTCTGAAGAAATGCCACTGATTTGGGCCATGGAACAGTACGAACATATCAGCAAAATAGCTAAAAAGTGGTTTCATAATAATGGAGTCACTGTAATGAAATGGCCTGCCCAGTCTCTTCATATAAATCCAGTCGTGTACGTACGTATAAAACAAAGGGGTCGGTATATTAAACCGACAAATAACAGCGATCTTTTTACCACTATAGAGGATGCATGGAACTCTATTATCCTGGACAGAAGCCAGAAACCGATATTCGCTTATTTATACTAATGTGTTTGTTTTTCTTCACTAATTTTTTAATAAAATTTTAATTTTATTAAACCGTAATTATAAGAACAACTTTTCATTTAAATGGCTTGTATGGTCTTATTAAAGAATGCGTATGTATTCGGTGCTATTATTTTGACTGCAGCTGTATGCATAACAAAATTTAATTATTTATTTTACACGTTTTTGTTTCTTTTGTTTAAACAAATTTTAATAATAATTCGTAATATTTTTTTTTATAATGACTAGTCAAGGTTTAGCCAGTGAAAGTATTGATTCTAAATTTCAATAAATGTCATTGAAACAATTAATATTTTTCTTTTTTTTTTAATTTTTCGTATTTTGGCAAAGTTTCAGGGTCATAAAACTTATAAATTACTATTTTACTATTGAGTAAAATGTATTTTTCATAAAATTTTGTTTGAGTTAATAATGAATTGAATGAAAAAATCTTAATATGATTTTAATTTACAAAAATTAGAAAATTCATAAGAAAGTCAACTCTCCGAAAAAATTGTGTTGCGGAATTACTATTAGAACAGCATCAAACACAGACATTATTGCAAAGGTTTTGAAATATGAATATTTCATGATGTATATTTCGAGATCGAAAAATTCTTAACATACATTTCCAAATTTATTATTACAATTTACAAAAAAAAATAATTTTTGGTTCTTTTCTAGTGATGTAATTTTGAAACTTTTTCGGATACCCTTCCATTAACGTTTTTATAGTGCTTTCTGTCACTTTGCTTGAACAAGTAGTACACCTCTGTTTAAAATCTACCACACCTTTTTTGTGTTTTTCAATTCTCTTTTAACAAGAGCCCAATGTCTCTTCACTGGGCTTATCTCCGGGCAGTTTGGAGGATTTGGCACTCAAGAGCTTCTTGTACCACTCAAGAGCTTGTTTTTCATCGTGAGAGGCTGCCAAGTCAGGCCACATATAAGTGGATACATTATGAAGTCTTATGTTTGGAAGCATCCTTTTATGGAATACATTCCGTGATGTTAATTTCGGTTTTTATATTTTATTTATATTTTCACTGTTTTTAGATTCTAAACTATTCTTCATCAGCCTCTAAATTTTTAGCAGCGTTCCTCTCACGCACTTATTTACCCTTGTATGTTTTTAAACCTGTACTTTCTTTTACTTTTTGTACGAAATAGTCCGAGCACTGCGCAAATTGGTCTGCTTTTCTACCGGATGTATTGGAAGTTCTTTTGAGAAATGCTTTCTATTTTGAACTTGGACTAATCCTTCCAACTGAACACACCTTTTCTTCATCAACGTACAAGTTCTCCCTGAACGGTACTATTTATGGCCATTTTTTTAGGACTGAGTTGGATTTAAAATTTTAATGAAAAATGTGCGTTAAGAAATTTTAGATTTCACTCTTTACTAAATCAACTAAGACCAACTAAAACGTTATTTGTATTTCATTCTATTTTTAATATAATTTTAGAGCTTAACTGTCATTTTTAATGATATTTTCCTATAAACGCACTAAGCATTATTAATAATAAGTACGATCTGGTATTGTTTCCATTAATTTCTTGATGAGATCTTTCTCATAAAATTGCTATACTTTTAGTTTTAGCTCTATTAAAGTCTTTATGCTTAAATTTTCGGCATTATTTTGGTAGGGTTCAAGTCTAGACTGCAAGACGGCCAGTCCAACAGAGGTATGCAGTGTTCGTTAAACCATAATTTACACTGCTTTAAAACATGTACAGCAGCATTATCTTGCTGAAATATGTAATATTCATCCATTCTTTCATCTACAAAAGAGGCAAGAGCATCTTCCAGTAACTAATTATAAATTGGATTAATTTTTATGGAAAGAAACAAATTTTAGATTTGTCAACTACAGAAAATGCTGGCCAAACCATAAGACTGCCACCACCGAAAATACGTTTTAACATCCGAACATCGTTTGATCTTTAATCGTGCATTAGTATGATTCTGGACCGTCTAAATTAGATTTTTTCATTAGAGAAAATGATCTTTTTCCACTCCTCTGACCATTTCATGAACTTTTGTGCGAATTTTAGAAGAATTTATTTATGCTGTTTTTTGAGCATTGACTTACACTTTGACTTAATCCATTTTATGTTCACATCTTTGCGTTAAATATGAGCAACGTGTCTTAAAGCCTCAGGCGGTTCTAGTTTGTGTAGAATTCAAACTGTTATGGGTTGCTTCTCGTTTTAAAAGATTTAACGTCTTTTATCAATTTTGTAATTCTGTTGGTAGGATTCTGAACACCATAATTTTGACCCTTTTTCTTGGAAAATGGTCGGTCAGGAAAAATTAAAAAATTATTATTGTCAAGATATTGTTATGATAATGTCATATTTATTTATATGAAACAGAAATTTTTTAAATGCAATTTTCATGGTCGCGTTTATAGAAATATTCCACAAAGAATAGCAGCAAGTATACTTGTTCGCATGAATAAGACAAACAAGAAGACTTTACTATTGGTTGAGAACAACAAATGTAAATCAAAAATAGAGAAATAAATTAAATGCGTTTATAGGAATATGTACATAAAATTCTCAATAAATCTAAACACCACTTTTATTATTTTTTTCATTTTTTTTCATTTCAGAAAGATTCTTTGGTTTTTAGCAAACTTAGTTACAACACAACCTATAGCTTTAAACCACGCAGTTCTAATTCGGTGACTGTTGATGACAATATAAAAGGAATAACGTTTACCACACCGAAATGTGAAAATTTTCGTAAAGGCCATCCAAAAGCTAATATTAAGTGTTAAAATATAAAGAAATATTTTTTTACAAAAATTAAGAAAAACAAAAAGAAATAACTATTTAAAAAAATAAACAATAACGTTATTTTATTTAAACAATGACTTAAACTCATCGAGAGCATTTGTGCTTGCGTCTATTGTAGGAGTTTTTAATTTTAAGGCTTGTAAAACTTTTTCATAATCCAAAGGTTGTCCATGTTCAATAAGTGTAGCTATTAAACGGGATACATATAATACAGGTCCACCCACAAGGTGTAGAAAATGATAATCCTTTTGTTGGCGCATTGTAAAAAGAATACGTTTCGAAACAAAATCTTTGTAATTGCTTACATGTCCCACACATATGTAACGTTTTTCATGTGGCGAATAAACTTCAATTTGAGCACGCAAACTTTCTGATGGTGTAAGTTTCGCAGCATTTACATAAACTACTCGAAAATGTACATCAAACAGTTTATAGAAATCTACACATAGATTGAGAATACTTTCCATTTGTTCTTCTGCCCCAGCCAAATCAGTGGTAGCCACAAATGTTTGCACTGCATTATTTTGTGTAGCTGTAAATAGACTGGGTGTATGATTGGTATGGGTTCTTTCGTAAAGGCGCCCTATACTTATAAATTTTAGGGGTAATACTGTTGGATAAACACAAAGTTTTGTTACAGCACCCAGGAAACTTTCAAAGGAACCACCTCCTGTTAAATAGGCAGGATTGAGTTTATTAATTAAATGTTCTTCCAAAACCTTATAATAGTTATCCATAGGTGTGGCATTGGCTTCTAATAAAACGCATCTGGTAAAATCTGGATTAGCAGTTTGAGTAAAGCCTCCTTTATCTAGAAAATATCTAGTCAATGCTTGTGGAATTCTCATGTCAAACTCAGCTGCCTCGTTTATCATATAGTAACGGCTATTATTTATAAAAGTTACCAAGTCATCATAATCCAAATGGGATTTGTCAGACTCTAATAATTTATGCTGACTACGATATAAAATGCGCTCATGCTCACCCTCGGGACACTGAGAATGTAAAGTATTTGGTAAATGCAAAAATGCTTGTATAAATTCATCTTCGATAGGATAAAAATTAGTTTTCATAGTTTTCAAATCATTTCTTAAATGTTTTCCCTTCTCTTTAAGTTGATTTATTAAATCTTCATCTCTTTGACCAGATTTTGAAAGTTCTTTCAATTGTTTTGCTACCATTTCACGTTCTTCTTCCACCTTCTCCATTGCTTCAATACCTTCTTTGTATTTGGCAAACATTTCTTTAACTTTATCCAAATCCATTGTCAATTTCCTTTTTTCAATAGAATGTTTTACTTGTTCCGAATTTTGAAATGTATTTTTGAAATCCATGTAAGGTTGTAAAGTCACATAGTTTTCTCTGGCCTTATCTCCAGTTATATGAAGAGCAGAGATTTGTCGAATTTTTAATAAATGTCCTCTTGGAGGAATGATTTGCGAACAATTTCTGATAATTTTATACATTTTATATGTTAAATTTAATTCATAACTTAATGCACAACTAAATTAAGGAAAAAAATTTGTATTTAAAATACAGTAAAAAAGAATTATCGTCGTAACCATAACACAATCAGCCGATGGCTGGTTAGGAACAGCTGTTAAAAAAATGTTACATGTGTTTTTGTCAGTGTTAGGAAATAATTGTTATCAATTTTTTAGCAGATGAGAAAGATTACCTTTGCCTTTACATGGATTTATTAAAATGATTTTTTAACTTATTTAAACATAAGTCCTTTTTTATCCTTTTAAATTATATTTTATTTATATAACCATGTCATATCCTTAACCCATTAAATTCCAAAAATGCGGTAATTTAAATATTATTATTTTTCAAAATTAATCATCTTCTTCCAGTATTAATGTGGGTTCAGAAAACAATTTCTGGGCATAATGGTTTTACACTTTGTGTACTTTAGAGGTCTCTTCAAATACTATAATTATATAAATGTTTTCCACATCGTCCCAATGCAAAACAAAATAAATGGATTTATATATCAAAACTAATAAACCATATATATCTTTTATATTTAAATCGGTGCGCGTGGTCTCAAAGGAAATGTTCCCCTGAACATGATTCTAGATTGATTTTCGAAAAACTGGTATACACTGATTAATATTTTTATAAACACATTTAATATTTTTTTATTTTTGCTTTCAAAATAAAACATTCCGAAAATGATAGAATTATTATGTTCAGAAAACTTCCAAAGGAAAAACAAAATTAAGAGAAAAAAAAAAAAAAAACAAAATAGATTAATCTTTTAAAACAAGAACCAACCCGTAACATATTGAATTCTATAGAAATAAAGAACTAAATCTTTCTCCGACTTACAAACACGTTGCTCACATTTTACGGAGAGATGATAACATAAAATGGAAGAAGCCAAAGTGTAAGTTAATGCTAAAAAACAGCATTAAGAATATCGTCTACAAATCTCAAAATGTTCTGAAAAAAATAAATAAATAAATAAAATAAAATTTAGACGGCTCAGACTCATACTCATGCTATTAGCACGAATTGAGATCCAACGATGTTTGGTATCAAAACATAATTTCGGCGGTGGTAGTGTTATGGTTTGGGCAGCATTTTCTGAAGTTCATATATCTAAAATTTGTTTTGTTCCAACAAAAATGAACAGCGCAATTAATAATGAACTGCTGGAAGATGAATGAAAAAGTAAATTAAGATTGCATAGTCCAGCAATATAATTCTGTAATGCTACATGTTTCAAAATAGTTTAAAACATGATTTAACGTACACAGCATACCTCTGTTGGCTGTTGGCCATTTTGAAGTCCAGAATTAAACCTAACATAAAACTTGTAGGGATATATTGCCCATAAAGTATATTCAAACAAATCTGACAGAGATCAAACTAAAAATAAAGCAATTTTGGAAGGAAATTAATTCCGACCTTCTTCAGAAATTTATATTCATATAATCTTTTTAATCCTTAAAAAACGAAATGTGCATTATGGGAATATGAATCAGCGTAGCTAACTAAAAGTCAACGTTATCACAACAATTGGATCTCCGTTCAACCCAATGACAAATATATCAATCAAAAGTTTTTCCCCACGAAAAAATAGACAGATATAGCCAAATTGTTACAAAAACAACTAAAACTCAAGAAAGGGTAAATCTCTAACAGCCAAATTATTCAAATAACATGTAGTAGGTAACCTTGATTTATGCCGGTTCATCTGTTAAACAATCTGGCAACCTCTTATATACAACGCTGTTGTTTCAATTCCATATTATTTCAAACAAAATATAAATAATTTTATACGTATAAATTCATATATTTCTGTGTTTTTAATTTTTAACGAAATTGGTATTTATCAATAAATTAAAATGCCTAAAAGTAAAAAAGATAAAAAATATGATCACCGAGAACGTCACCATAAACACAAATCGAAACACAAACATAAATCCAAATCAAAGAAAAAACACCGCCGTTCATCTTCATCCTCCTCCAGTTCTTCTTCAACATCATCATCTAGTGGTGATGAATCCCTACCAAAAAATGTCCAACTTTTAAAGGCATTAGAAGAAAGACGCATTAAGGAAGAATTAGAAAGAAAACGTTTAAAAGATGAATTAAAAGCTAAAGAAACACCAGAACAAAAACGAGAGAGACGTTTAAGGGAAAAAGAAGCTAAAGAGCTAAGAAGAAAACAAAGAATGGGTTGGGATAATGAATATCAGACGTATACAGATCAAGATAATCCTTTTGGTGATTCTAATTTGACATCAACATTTGTGTGGAATAAAAAATTGCAAAAACAAGGTTTAAAAGATGTGCCCATACAAACTGTGGAGGCTTTAAATCGACAAAAACAAATGGAAAATAAATTGGAATTGGAAAAAGTGAAAAAGAGACGTTTGGAACGAGAAAAAGAAAAACAAGCCCGAGAGGAGGAAATGATTTTGCAACAAAGACAAAAGGAGGCAGCACAATTTCATGAATGGGAGAAACAAGAAGATCAATTCCATTTAGAGCAAGCGCGTTTAAGAAGTGAAATACGTATACAAGATGGTAGGGCAAAACCTATAGATCTTTTAGCTCAATATATAAATAGTTCTAAATTAGAGGATGCCATTGAAATGCAAATGCATGAACCCTATTATATTCTTAATGGCTTGTGTATCAAAGATTTAGAAGATTTACTTGTTGATATTAAAGTCTATATAGAATTGGAAAAGGGAGAACATATAGATTTTTGGAATGACATGACCATTATTGTAGAGGATGAGTTACAAAAGCAAAGAAAGCAAGCCGAACATGATGAGGCCACCAGTTCAAGACGAGAGGGTATACATGAAAGTGTAGTAAAAGATGTTACTAGTATATTTCGTAATAAAACAATAACTCAACTGGATGAAATGCGTGCAAAAATAGAATCGAAAATTGAGGCTCGTACAGAAGGTGTGGATATTAGTTACTGGGAAAATATATTATCTCAACTTAAGGCCCATATGGCTAGAGCACGTCTTAGAGATCATCACCAAAAGAAACTAAGGGAGAAATTAGATTTGCTAAAAACTTCAGCGATTAAAGAAGAAAATACTGAAAGTTCACCTCAACATAATGAAGGCAGGGAAGCACAGGAAGAACGCGAGGAAATGGAAGATACACAACAAGAAATATATGAAAATGATTGCTTCAATTTATACAATGAAGGCAATTACAGTCCACAATATTTGTCATCAGATTTACAAATTGGATCGCTTAATATTTTGGATGAAGAAGAAGATGAAATGAATTTGAAATATCAAAGACAACAGTTATTAGAAAATAATCAAGACAGCATGAACTATAGCCAAGAAGAGGCCAATATGCGACATGAAGCTCGAAAAGGCATGTCAAATGATGAAGTTGAATTTAGTGTTGAAATGCCTTGTGATAATTCTTTAGCTATACAATTGGCCACTGATAAATATCGTCCGCGTAAGCCACGATATTTCAATCGTGTTCATACTGGCTTCGAATGGAATAAATACAATCAAACCCATTATGATATGGATAATCCTCCACCGAAAATTGTTCAGGGTTATAAGTTTAATATCTTCTATCCAGATTTAATAGATAAATCGAAAACACCACAATATTTCCTCACACAATGTGAGGATAATCCTGATTTTGCTATTTTACGTTTTCATGCTGGGCCACCTTATGAAGATATTGCATTCAAGATTGTACACCGTGAATGGGAGTTTAGCTATAAACGTGGTTTTCGTTGTCAGTTCCATAACAACATATTTCAATTATGGTTCCATTTCAAACGTTATAGATATAGAAGATAAGACAAGTTTTGTATTTTTTGTTACTTAAATGTAAAAATATTTAATTATATAATTAAATAAATATAATAAGTAAAATGTGTACTCTATGTACTTAGAAAAGCTTAGAATGTTATTCCAAAACAAAATATTTTTATAGTTTTAAACATTTCTCTGAAACCCTTCCATTTTCTTTTTTATAATGCTTTCCATTACTTTATTCGAACAGTGAGTCCATACACACTTTTGGAAACCTTTTTTGTGCTCTACAATTTTCCTTTAAGAAGAGTTCTATTGCAAGGCTAGTGGAGAGATATTGGTCACTTGGAGCATTTGCCTCTCTTGGTACAAATACATTATGTTCCTTGTACCACTCAAGGGCTTGTTTGTCGTAGTGACAGGATGCCAAATCAGGTAAAAACTAAGTGGACACATTATGAAGTCTTATGAATGGAAGTAGCCTTTTTTGTAAACATCCCTTGTTGTAAATTTCAGTATTTTTAGGGTCCCTTGTAATACACTCATTTTAATCAGATTAAGAATATATTTATTTGTTTAATATTAAACATAATAACTGAAATGTCTTTGTTCCCAAGAAAGAATACAACAACAAATGTAACTGATAAAAAATATCAAAATAATACTTGGGTTAAAAGTTTTAAAGAAGAATGTGTGTTAATAATTTTTCGATCTCATTCCTTATTATTTTTAAAAAGAATAGCTGGGAGGTCTTTTCATGAATATGAAAATTATAATATTGTTTTTATTATATATATAAAAATTAGTGCTAAAGTGTTAAAACAAAGATAATTGAAGGATTCAAGGACCCCTCCTTTCTATACGAAGATATAGGTCATGATCTGGAGAAACCGGAAATATCGTGATATACCCTGGGTTTTTGGCTTAAAGCCCTCGCCATCATATTGCAAAATTGAAAAAATATTAAAATTAAAACTTTATTGCACAAAATTTAAAACATCACAAATAAGACATAAAATTACAAAAAATATACACAAGAACATTTTTAAATATACGATATGTTTTTTTTTTACAAATCTTTTTAGGTCAAAAATTTTAATTTTTGGTATTTTATAAATTATTAAGGCACTTGTTTGTACATGAGCAAGAACAATAATATAAATTATTAATAATATAAATATGTTACATATATAATATTGATCTTATGAAAGCTTTTAACAGTGCAATCCTTTTATACGATGAATACTTTTGAGCAAATTACTTTCCGATTAAGAAAATTGAATAAAACGATTTATTTGTATAAAAACAATTGTGTTAAAAACGTTTGCGTATCAATGAATTAATTAATTGATTTTAATATACTGATCCGTTTTTTTTTTTTTTGGTTTAAAAGCAAAATGTATGTTTTTCATATGAAAGTTATGAAAAAATTATTTAATTTGTTGTAAAATTTGAGCAAATGATGGTGGTGGTTTAAAAGTAAGCACTTCCTTGAATATTAATTCCTTCCATTTTTCGACTGGCAAATCCATATCTTCAAAACTTTGATCGTATAGAGGAGAAGTTTGCTCATCGCTAGGTTCTGAATATTTTTCCATGTAAGGGTGTGCTAATGCCTGTTCGGCCGTTATACGTTTCTCTGCATCCAATTCCAACATTTTCTCCAATAAATCAATTGCTAAGGGATTAGCACCCTTAAAGAAATGTTTAAAATCTCTTCTTTTCATGAGAGGCAAAGATTTGATATAGTTGCGTGCACTTTCCGAAGAAATTTTTTGCATAAAATCATCTGGCGGTGTACCCAATACCTCCATAATTAAATTTAATTGATGTATGTGATCAGTGCCTGGGAATAAAGTTCGTCCTGTAAGTAATTCAGCCATAATACAACCAACTGACCAAATGTCAACAGTTTGATTGTAATGCATCCAATTAAGCATAATTTCAGGAGCACGATACCAACGTGTTGCCACATAACCAGTCATTTCACTTTCTGTCGGTCTAGCTAAACCAAAATCTAAAATTCTCAACTCACAATCCTCATTAACAGCTATGTTGGAGGGTTTCAAATCACGATGTATTATACCAGCACTGTGTATATATTTGAGACCACGTAATATTTGATAAACTAAAAATTGAACATGTTCATCGGACAAACGTTGTGTTCTTATAATATTATTTAAATCAGCATCCATTAGATGAGTAACTAAATATACTTGTTGAAAATTTTCCAAGGTCACATCAGCAGGATGTGGATGAAAGACATCCAAGAGACCAATCACATTTTCATGATCCATGTGTTTAAGGAGTCTTAGTTCTCGATAAGTACGCTTAGCATGTACAGCCGATTGAAAAGGGCGTGCCAACTTTTTAATGGCAACATACATGTTTGTACCTTTTACCAGGGCCTTACACACCTGTCCATATGCCCCTGAGCCAACTTGCTGCAATTGTTGATAAATTTCTGGTATTTCCCATTCTGTACGATTAATTGTCACTTTATAGAACTTAACCATGTTTTATTTTACAGTTTTTTTTATTTTTATTTGTAGGCAAAAATACTTTTCTTAATTAAATTTTTTAAATTCTTTAGGAAACCAAAAAAAAAGTAAGTTATTTTTAATATAATTTTTCTTTTTAATAAAGAAAATTACTGATTATGTTTATCTACGTTCTGATTGTTCGTTGTATAGTTTTAATAAAAAAATTAATTATAAAAATATAGTTGATATGATGAGTGAGTGTTAGATTGTTGGTCGGTTGGTTAAACTTAAGAATTATTAAAATTCTTATACCAATAATTCTATTCTATTCTCTTTTATTAATTTCTTTTTATTTAATGAGTAAAACAAAACGCGAGAAATTAATTTTAAAATACTAAATAAAAATAAACACTCATATTGATACCCATAAAATCTGTTTTGCTTTTTAGGACCCTTTGCGTTGCTACACCCCGATATTTTCCCTTAAATATACAAATATTTATATGTATATACATATGACTACTGTTTGGGAATTTAGTTAAAGAATGATTCTTCACTCTCTCATTCTCTCTCTGTGTTTTTTTACCTCCCACATTAATTAAAATTCTGATATAATTAAGAAAGAACAACAAAACCATATGATTTTTGTTTGAGGTGTGAATAATTTTTTAATTATTAATAATTTTAATAATAAATATTATTGTGTAATTAATTTAAAAGTGTCTCCTCTCCAAAAGATATTGTTAAAAAATTATTAAAATTGAAGTTATAAAATAAAAGATATGGCAACATAATTATATTTAATTGTATTAAAAAATATTTAAAAAAAGCCAAGAAAAATAATTAACACCGAGAGAAAAATCAGTGAAATCCATTGAAGAATAGTACAGCAGACATCGCAAATGAAAATGCAATTTAGAAAAGAATATATTATTCCAAAATTATTGTAATTTGTTACTGAGCAGGACTTAAGTCTAGATCCCTTTAATATTGAATGAAATTTTTTGTTATAAGCAGTGAGATCAAAAAAATCTTAACACACATTTTTCATTAAAACTTTTAACCTAAATATTATTTGATTTTTTTCAAGTTACCTTGGGAAAACATGTCAATTATTATATTTAATGTTTTATTCTGATAAAACCAGAAAATTGTCCACTAAAATTATTAATTATTTCCAACAAAAGCCAACTTGGTCCTATCAAAAGTTGGCCAAGCATTCAAGGTCTGCCTTCAAACTGGGAGAACTTGTCCGATGATAGAAAAGCAGGTAGAAGAAATGCTCCACATGATGTTTTTAAAGACACAGAAATAGAAAGAGCTCCCAACACATCCGGTAGGAAAGCTAATTGGTAAGAAAATTTTAAAATAATCCTATCAATATGTTAAACAAGCCTTGAGTTGTACAAGAACAATAATGTGGTATTTGTAGCAAAAGAGGCAAATCCTCCAAACTGTGGGGAGATATTGGGCTATTATTAAAAGAGAATCGAAGAGCACAAGAAAGTCGTACAACAGGGTGGTAAATTACAAACGGAGATGGACTACCTGATATGTTAATGGAAGGGGTGTCGAAAAAAGCTTAAAAGTTCATCACTGGTGATTAAAACTGTAGAAATATATATTTTTGTAAATTGTAATAATTTTAATCAACTTTTGAACAAACGCATAGTATCCCAATATAGATATAATTGAGCTTTTTCATTTAATGATTGAATTGAATTATTTATAAAGAATAAGTTAAATTTAAATATAGAATACATTCTTTTAAATACAGATTACATCCCATTAAACAGATGTCAGCTGTTTAATTGGATGTTTTAGAGTTACCAGGTAAATTTCTATACAAATCCGCACTCTTATATGCATAAAATACCCAAAGAAAGATGTATCAATTACCCATTTAATATCCGAAGTGTACTAGGGATCATTTATCGTAAAAGGAAAACATTAAATGAACAACCTATCAAGAATAACTTTTGTCATTTAATACTAAAACTTAATTGCTTCCCTTTTTTTCATATAGTTATATTTAAGTTTACCAAAGATATTACTATACCGGAGTAAATTAGAAGAAACGGTTTAAGTTTTTTAGAATTTCTAAAAATACTTCATAAATATTTAACGTTTTTGGAAATAAATTTCTGATTATTCATAAAAATGTGGCGCAAACACAACTCAAATGATCATAACAAATCATAAATTGCCGCTATAAGCACAACAAAATAATTATTGGAGAATAAATTAGAATTCAACCACCAAACTCAACCCCTCACCCCGAAAATTTATCAAACTCCTGATACACATGTCTATTAATTATATATGTATATGTGTATATCTAAAAAAAATAGTATCTACATGTTGGTTTTGTGAAAACTAAATAAGAAAACCAAACTATTTTCTATCACAGACCGTCCATCAAAGTTTTAGTTTCGCGTAAAAGAAAATCTTGTTATTTTTTATATTATTTCTCTACTGTTATCATTAATTAACAATTACTAATTTATTAAAGTTTAATATTTCTATAAAATATCTTTATCAAAAAATCCTATTAATTGTTTATGGATTTAAGGTGCAATAATAATAATAATAAAATAGAAGAAAGCAAAACGTACATAAATACAAAAAAGAAAATTGCATGTTGTTGGAACGAATTAATAATCTGTTATCAGTTGTGTTCTGGACACCGACTTAATCGGTTCCTAATTAACAAAACGAAATAAAAAAAGTGCGGAATAAACTAAAAACTATAAAATAAATTGCAAAATTTGTTTAATCAGAGAAGTTTATACAAATAAAATAATAAAATTAAAGGTTATTAATTACATGATGTTTGTTTAGTTTATTATCGTAAAAAAACACAAAAATAAATAAATAAATTATAAGTTAATTCTATTTGTATAACACAGAATTATGTGTTTTTGTGTGACAAGCATATTAACAATAAAAGTCTAAAGTTTACAAATTATAAGCCAACACATATTTACATACACATTTGGACATATTGTTAAAGGTGTATTTGACTTGACAGAAAAATAAAATTAGATTAAATAAATTGTGAACTTTGAACTTGTTTATTTAAATTTCATGGGTATATCGAAGAAAGTTTAAAACAATTTAAAGAAAGTTTAAAACAATTTAAGGAACTCCTTTCCCTTCCAAAAATGGTATAAATTTAAGATAATTTTGTTCAATACAAAGAGATAAACAATTTAAAGTTTTGTTGATGGTCCGGCACATTTTGAAAAGAAGTTCAGAATTTTTTCACTTATGCAGGTACTTTTCTCTTAAATTTGCTACATATATTTTGTCAAACTGTATAAACAACCGGAGTACTAAAATGGAAATATTGACTAAAGGTGTAATATGTTTTAAAGGAACTCGGCAAAATCGCAATGACTTCGTAAAATGTTGGTTATGTGAGTCCTGTTGGAAAATAATTGACTGATCTTCACAAAATTTGATATTGCGATTTTGCTTCTAGAAATATTGAACAAACGAAGCGTTATTAAAAATAAAGACTACTTAGATTTAGATAGATTTAGACTAATACATATTTGTGCCAAACATTTAATGATATATCTTCATATCTGTGACCTTAATAAGCTTTAAACCCCATTCTGGGAGGACATTTGTCTGGGAATTAACAGAAATATTGTACCTAACATAACCAATTTCAATTAGATTTGTCCTTAACCCAAAAATATTATCTGTAAGCAATTTATAAAAATGGGAATAAACCTTTTATTCTGAATTATACAAATAACAGCACAAACTCAAAATTACTCTTGCACTTATGGGTAGTCTCCTCAAAACATTTTGATAGATCTATTTAGAAGAAACTTTATTAAATGTTAAATAATCAGAGCGCAGCAAATAAGGTTCATTGATATTCCATACCATTTTAAAGGAATTTTTATTAAAGTAGGACAAATGAAAAACAATTTTCCCTTGAATTTGCAAAAATATCAGCAAGTTGAGTATAATGTCCAGAGTGCAACAATTAAGAAAGTCATGTTGGCTTATTTTTATAGTTATCATAATAATATTTAGATAAGATTATAATTATTTTAAATTTTATCATTTATTACATATGCTCACATACATACACATTAATATTTGTTTATAAAAATGTATAATTTGCTTGTTTATTTATTATTATGTTTGTGAACACAAGTAGAAAATAATCAAAATTAATTTTATATTAAATGAAATATTTATTCAATTATAAACTTTAGTTCAATCCAAAGTAAATTTATTAAAAATGGCTACTTTGTTACCTGACAATATAATTTATGGTGGTCCCATAACTGGCACAGAAACCCAAGCTTATAAATCTTTGGGTCATTTTGTTATGGAAAAATATAAAAGTTTTGGTAATCAAACAGTTTTGGTAAGTACTATAAGGTCTAGTACAATATTATTATGCAAATTATTTATAAAAAATTACCAACAGATCGATGCTGTCTCCGGCCAAGAATACTCAGCTCAATATATGCATGATACTATTGTACGTTTGGCATATGTTCTTAAACATTTGGGTGTTAAGAGTAATGATGTTATTGGCCTATCAAGTGAAAACAGTGTAGAGTTTGCAGTAACACTATTTGCCAGTTTTATTGTAAATGCCACTGTGGCCCCTTTAAATGTTACTTATTCCGAACGTAAGTATTTTTATAAAGCAATAGTTAATGCATGTTTATCATTAATGTCTCTGAATTTTAGGTGAAGTTCATCATGCTTTAAATCTTTCAAAACCTAAAGTAATATTTGCTTCCAAAACAACCATAGACCGCATAACAAAGGTGGCTAAAAGTAATGCATTTGTAAAGAAACTTGTAGTTTTTGCTTCTAACTCCCCCAAGTCAGAAGTTTATTCATATAATCAACTAATGGCTGATAAATCAATACCCTCACAAGCTACTTATGATTGTTTGGTAGCTGACAAGAAAGAAGATGTTGCTTTAATAGTTTGCTCTTCGGGTACCACAGGAATGCCCAAGGGTGTGCAATTAACACAATCTAACATTTTAACTACTTTGGATTCTCAACTGTAAGTTGTTAATATGAAAACAAACTAAATATTTTATTAATAATTATTATTTTCTTTTTCAGAGAACCCACTAATTTGCCATTGGGTGAAATTACCATGTTAACTGTTATTCCCTGGTTCCATGCTTTCGGCTGTTTAACTCTTATAACATGTGCCACTTTGGGCACACGTTTAGTATATTTACCTAAATTTGAAGATCATCTCTTCTTAAGTGCCATTGAGAAATACCGTGTCATGATGGCTTTCATGGTTCCTCCCTTAATGGTGTTTTTGGCTAAACATCCTATTGTTGAGAAATATGATTTATCTTCTTTAATGGCATTATTATGTGGTGCTGCTCCTTTAAGCAAAGAAACTGAAGATCAAATTAAAGAACGTATTGGTATACCTATTATACGCCAAGGTTATGGTTTAAGTGAATCTACTTTAAGTTTATTGGTACAAAACGATAATGCCTGTAAACCTGGTAGTGTGGGTGCTTTAAAAGTGGGCCTTTATGCTAAAGTAATTGATCCCGAAACGGGCAAAAATTTAGGTCCCAATCAACGTGGCGAACTATGCTTCAAAGGCGATTGCATTATGAAAGGGTATATAGGTGATGTGAAATCCACCCAAAGTGTTATTGTGGATGGCTGGTTACATACTGGTGACATTGGTTATTACGATGAAGATTTTGAATTCTTTATTGTGGATCGTATTAAGGAATTAATCAAATACAAAGGCTTTCAAGTACCACCAGCTGAAATTGAAGCTTTACTTTTAACAAATCCCAAAATTAAGGATGCTGCTGTTATTGGCAAACCCGATGAAGAAGCTGGCGAATTACCTATGGCATTTGTGGTGAAACAAGCTAATGTCCAACTCTCTGAACAAGACGTTATAGATTTTGTGGCAGAACGAGCCTCGCCGGCCAAAAAGTTACGTGGCGGTGTTATGTTTGTCGATGAAATACCTAAAAATCCTAGTGGAAAAATCTTACGACGTGTCCTACGTGACATGTTAAAGAAGAAACTCAAATCAAAATTGTAATACATTACATGCAGCATTCCATTTTCTTCCCCCGAATTCCTAACCAAAGGCATAAAGTAAAACTTTTCAAGTTCAAAATACATAATTTTGTAAACATAAAAAATTCTTATAAGAATATTTAGATATGGTATATTTTTGCAATATTTAATTGGTGCAAGTAACAAGAAAAGACACTCAGTTATAGTTATTATAAAATAAAGATTTTTTATACATAAATTTATTATAAACAAAATAAAACAAAACTTACCTTGCTTTTTTTCTACATTTGCAACAATAACAAAAGGGACGCCACTTGTTGAGTGACGCCACTTCCATTTGTAGATTCCACTAAGACAGCCACCACTATTTCTTGTAAATGTTTATAATAGTTTCTTAAATGAAATAAAATGTTTCTATTTTTTCCATTTTCATTAAAATAACACTTTTATGCACAAATTAAAATTAAATTTTACTCCATTTTCTTTTTTTTTCATTCTTTCTCTTACTCTTTTAATTTTTTTCTTTTTTCACACTTTACTCAGAAAAAACAAACACATTAACACAACATTTATTTATAAAATTTTCTTTTATCTAATTAAAATAAAAACACTTTTTACTTTCTTTTAAATTTTGAAATAAATTTTACATTTCTCACTGAAAGATGCCAACAAACAAACAAAAACAAGATCACTGTGCACTGACAGCAAATAAAACTTAACGGAACTTAAATGAAGAGTTGCAAAATAAAAGGTTTAATTTAGCTAAGACACTTTTAATCAGCAGTGTAGTAAATTTTTGTTGTTATTTATGAGACCGTTATATTTTTCTCTAAGGAACTTAAAAGAAGAGTTGCAAACAAAAGTATAATATTTCATAGTAAAATTTTTATAACAATGTTGTCAATTTTTTCTTAAAGTTTAAATAAAACATTTTTGTGCACAGCAAAGGGCGAATGTAATTTATAGATTTTTAATCCTTAACACTTTTTGGAATTGAATTCATTTTAGCTTGTTGGAAATTTCACCCATTATATTTTGTTTTAGGTAATTTGTACGAAAAGTTGAAAATAGAACACTACGATGTTGCCAATTAAATTTATAGAACTTTTTTTGAACCTATAGAGAATAGAGGGCTTTCCAATGCAATAATAAAAAAATTTTAAAAATCCACTTAGAAACTCTTGCCGGTACATGAACATCTTTTATATTTGTTATACTATACACCACCATTGTTGTGTTTTATAAGATTGTGCAAAAGTTTGTAGTGCACTGGAAAAAAATTAAAGTACACCTTAAAACTTATAATCACTTGTGATTCGATTTAGCGATATCCGCCCGTTTTGCAAGCTTACTGTCTGGTGTGCAATTTTAAAACTATCTTGAAGAAATGTGTTACAGATATTTTTTGCCTAGGACAAAGGCTTTTGAAATTGACAATGATCGGTCAAATTTAAGATAGCACAAGTACGAATAATATCAAATACTAGCGTCTAAGATTATATTTGAAAATGGTGTAATGTTGTGATATTTTTTTCCCCAAGCACATATGGATTTATTAAAAAAAGAAGAAAAATGCATAAAGCTCAGAATAAAAATAATATTTAATCAGTGAATAAAAAGTCATTTTTATACTCTTCACCACTGGAAGTGGTGAAGATTAACTTTGTCATTCTGTGTATAACGTTAGGGAGAAATCATCTTAGAGCCCATAATGTATATATATATTCTTTCATTAAATTAAAAAATGTTATCTATATTAACTTAAGTTTCACTTGTCTCAATTCATAAATGGTAAGAGTCCAATCAACAGCTCTAATCATGTGATAGATTAGGATACCCCTAACGGTTCAGAAGTTATAGAATTATTAAAAAAAACGTACTGCCACCACTTATTATTAAATGTTTATAAATCTAAAAGAAACAACTTTTTATTAAATTTTCTCGTTACTTTCATTTAATTAATCCTTTTCTTGTTCTTCTTTTACTTAAGAGTATATTTTGCATTTAACTTATTTTGTTTTAATTGTATTTTAAATTTATTACATAAAATCTATTATTTATTTATTTTAAATAAACTATGAATGTTAATAATGTTAACATGATAATATTTCAATATTTTTTCTTTATATGTATATGATTTAAATATATCGAGTTTTATTTGTTTGTTTGTTTATTTATTTATTTTATTTCACTTCATTTAAATTTAACTATAAACTAATAATTTAAAAAATAATTTCAAATAGCTCTAAATATTTTATTAATTTACTTTTTTATTATTTTTTACTAAATATAACAAAAATTTACTAATTTTGTTTTCTTTTAAAATAGTAAATATTAGAGGAGTTTTTGTTTAATTATTTTTTTTATTATTTTACATTTTTCTTGTTCAATATTTGGTTTTTAGGCAGATATTTTGTCTGTTTGTTTTATTTCTTGTGTCTTTATTAAATTTAATTTCGTAATTTATTGTGATAAATTGTTAGTAATAAATATTGTATTGAACTTTTTTGTTAATCCCTCCACCACCACAAGTGATGAAGCGTGTATATTAACTTTTTCATTTCGTGTGTAACATTATATATATTTTTGCATCAAATCTAAATCTGAGTCGTTATGTCCGTCCGTCTGTTGTTGGCACGCTCACATCCGTAATAATTGACAGAACTCAATGAAATTTGGTCTGAAATAAAGATATCTTGGACAACCTCTAAATTCAAGCAAAAATTTTTCGTAAAATTGTCAATTATGAATCGACAAATTACAATGGACGTCCAGAATTATAATCGGCCATAGATTGTTAATCTACCGACAAACGAAAGTTCTTTCCCCATTAAAGAATTATCGGATACAGACAAAAAATTCGCATTGACTTCTCTATAATACGAATAAGTGGAGCATTTTTTCTATTCGATAGTAAGAAAGTTTATTTTTTATAAGATTTTTGCTTGAAGTTTTTATTATGTTTTTACATCATTCTTTCGCGGTCAACAACATTGTGGAGTTGTTTTTTATTTTTCAAAATGTTGGCAGTAAAACGATATAAAAAAGACAATTTCTTTGGAAGATAAATTAAAAATTTTAGCGTATGACGAAAATAAATCAATCATTCCAATCCACTATATGTACAATCATTAAACAAAAAATTGTAACTGCTGGGTAATTCCATGAGATCGGTAAAAATCGATAAAGAATTACAAGTGGTGAATTTATAAAAAAGTGGAGGATACACTTTACGAATGGTTTTAGCGCAGAGAAAATTCTATATCACACATCGGTGGAGAACAATAAAAATGTAAAGCTGTGAAGCTGCATGCAAAATTTCTACAATTTTCAGTTTTGTGTCAGTTAGGGTTTTGGCTAACAAATTTTAAAAAGCGTTATGGAATACGATTGTTGTAAGTCTAGAGAGAATTTATCTTCTTGTCAAAAAAAAAAAAAAAAAAAAAAAAAAAAACTTGTAGTGCCAATCGTTAATAAATAAGTATCTACCATTATGGAGTATGGGCTATCAAACGAGTCATTTTTTTAAGCGTATGAGTGTATGTGTGCATGTATGTAAGTACGAAATCTAAGGTATTTACTTCACACGCATTTATGGTGGTGGGTATTTTAGATTCGGCATAGCCGAATAAACCATTCTCATTTCTTTTTATTATTTGTATTTATTTTTTCAATAAATTATTTTATTTTTTTTCTTATTGTATATATTAATACATAAAAAATGTTTCATTTTTTTGCTATTTAATTTAAATTCAATATATTTTCTTATAAGATTTTTCATTTCATTGAATAACATTTTTCTATTGATTTGCGTTTTTTAAAAAGTTTTTTTGAAAAATCTTATTTATTTTAAAGTTTTTGTTTATTTTTTAGTTTTAGTTTTAATAAAGGTAAGAATAACATTTTTTATTAATTATTGAGTTTTTTTAAGGTTTTTTGTGTATTTAAATATTGTTCCGTTTGCAATTATTGTTAATATGTGTTGATTTTATTCCCTCATTTCAAGGTGGAAATTATGATTTGTAATTAGTTTAAAAAAGTTTTGAAATGTGTAAATAATAAAAATAATTAAAAACATTTTATGAAACCGGTTGGTAGAGTAGCAATTGATATGATAAAATTTAAAGAAAGTTATACACTGGTACATATTGCTATAAATGCATTTAAATGTTTAGACTGGCATTTTCACCAATAATTTGAACCTCTAATCTTTCTCTCTGTTCGAAATTCAAATTCCCACTGTAAACCACCCAAAACATTTGGAATTTACATTTGATAGCCTATTTATCTCTCTAGCTCCTGCCACTACAATCACACATTTATCCAAAGCCTTTGAAACGGTCGATCACTACACGCTGATAAATAACATCTTGAACTCGACCTTAGCCAACGAAATCAAACGCTGAATTGCTAACTACCTCTATGGCAGACAAGCATTTGTAGAGTTCAGAGATAAGAAATCCAATTATCGCAATACAAATATAGTTGTTCCTCAAGAAGGAGCATTGTTAACTATATTCTTTAACATTTATCTTGTCTCACTTCCCATGTCTCGATAGCGTCATACGCAGATGACTGCACACTATAAGATATTCACGACTCAAGCCCCGAAATATCTTAATACTTGGCCACCATCGTTTACTACTTTCAAGAACGAAATTAAAGTTATCAACTTCAAAATCAACAGTGTCACCTTTCACTTCTTTGATGAAGGAAGGAAGTAAGGATAGAACTTGATACCTCAGTCAAAGGCAGACGTATCCCTAGTAGTCTTCGACAACATCCTTCACTTCTCTTCACACGCCTCCAAAATCAAATAATAAAGTGAAAACCAGAAATAAAGTCGTAAATGCATTAGCCGCACCATTTGGGGATAGGAAAACAATGATAGCGACATATAACACTATTGGGCATCCCCAATGTCATCCCATCCGACTTAGGTAGTTCGTTTGTAATAGATGTACAGAAAAAATTGCGCCAAATGACGGTCACTGAAGACATTAACGGCTACAGGTGCAATAAAGTCCTAGATCGTCATCCACCCGAGATGGAATACAGTTCATTTGTTTTATCGTCCCGGTAGGCCTACAAACTTGAGTCTCATTAACCTATAGTTTAGATCGATTAATTCGTCCAGTCCCTAATAAAATTCAAAAAATTATATATTGAAAATTTTACAACGGCAACAATCACACAAAAATTGCGAAGAAAAAAAGTATTAGCTGACAGTACTTGGTAATTTTCTTTCTAGGATGTCATCAGAGATCATCGTAAATCCAATATCTCACAACTTGAGTCATAACCGTTACATGTAAGAATAAAAAGTTTTAAGACCTATATTAAGCCCACTCACTTAATAAAACAAAACATGGAAAAGACAAGGATAAAAAAATTCGAACTGTATAACTCAGAAACTATAAGAGATAATTTACTATTTTTTTTTTTTTTTTTTTTTATAAACTCATAAATAATTTTTTTTGCAAATTTTGAAATAATCAACATACATACGAGGAGATGTTCAAGTTTGGAAGGTCCCGACTAATCCTCTGAAAAAGAACACCCCTGCTCTAATCGTGTGAAATTTCATAAAGATATCTTTAACGGCTCAAAAGTTCCGGAAATATTTCCCAAAAAGTTATTTCGACGCATTATGCAATATTTATATGTCGAAAAGTAATTCGAAACAGAGAGTTAAAGAATTTGACTAAATCTATTTACATTAAATTACTAATAATGCATTTTAATTTTTTGTTGTCAATTTCTAAGGTGAAATTAATAGAATTGAAAAAATGTCATTGCTTTAAGTTAAATTGATATGAAATATATAGCAATATGTACCAGTGTACATGAAACAAAATTCAAATTTCATATAGTTCTTCTTTGTTAAGCAAAACTGACTAAGGAGATGATTTATAATTAAATAATAAACCTACTTAAAATTAAAAACTTATAAATAGTAAAAATATAGTTAGAGATAAAAAAATTTTATAAATTAAAAAATATAGTTTAGTGGCCGTTCTCTTAAGAATTTTGTTTTTGGCACATGAATCTTATAATAATGAAACAATATGTTTCAAATTCTATTTAAAGTGTTCTTATACTTTGGTTTTCAATTTCTTTTTCTTTTTTTTTTTAATAAATTTATGTTTTATGAACAACTGAATCTATTTGATTGTCAGTTTTGTTGTAGTAATTGGAAGAGTGGAAGAATTTCAGGTTAGTAGGGTTGTGTGTGTGTGTCTGTGTTTAAAAGTGTATATTAGAAAAAATTGTAATATGTTTATATATTTCAATCGGCTATAGCATCAAGCTCATAGGGATTTAAAAACATTAACGATGTCCAACGATAAGTTTTTGTTGCGGATCATACAATAATTTCCATGCGATTGGCTTTTCTAGTAACTTTGGGTAGTCCTTGTGCTAAATTCGACATGCCACCATATTTAAAATTAAAAATAACAGTTTGTTGACCAAAATTTGCTTCAAATCTAATCATGAATAAAAATTTTCAAAAAAAAAAAAAAAAAATGATAATAATAGATTTTGTATATATTTTCCAGACCAATAAAGCCAAACAAGGAGCATTTAGTTTTATTTAAAGCGTAATAAGAAAATTTTACTTACTCTGTACTTATATGGATCTCTGGAGGTTTTCCTGTAGCATTTTGTATAACTAAAAACATTTTTGTTACAATTTCTATAACATGTGACGTTTGAAATACAAAATCCCCTTTTTTACGACCAAATTCGGACTAAAAATTATAATTAATCATATAATAGTTTTAAATAGAAAATATATTTACCGAAAAAAACTTACAGCTTTAACATGAAACACAGCAATATCATCTAAATAAGGACTTAAGGACATGCGATAAATTTCAGCAGCCGGTACTCGATATTTTATCTGTAAAGTTCTATGATCCAATAACAATAATGATGAAGTTGACAAAACTAATAAAATAGGCACAATCTAACAAAAATAAATGAATTAATGAATCAATATAATTTTTCATAAATTTACAATTCCTTAATATCACCCATTTACCTTTCCACTCGATCTGGTAATTTTATTTATGATATCGGCAAAAACAACATATTGATCATTTGTTTCTACACACATTTTTTTCCATTGTTGGTTATGTCTTAAACGCACATAATCACCAATAAATGCATGAGGAACACTAGACAAAAACAATTAGCAAATAAATATAAATTCAAACTTTCGGAAAATATTTATAGATCATTTACCTTCTAGGATAGGAAGCTTTACGATCTTTAAAAATTATACTAGCTGTTACTTTTTCACGCATGCGATTTCTAGCCGTTTGATCGAATGAATTACGATATATATAACATTTCCAACGATGATAAATAGCACGTAATAAACGTGAAGTTTCAGCTAGAAATTTTGGTGCCACTGGCCAATCAACAGATAGGGGACTTAAAGTATTTGGCGGTAATCGTAAAGGTATAGAAAGTAAAAATTGTCGTATTTTCCAACGTAAATAATAACGAGTTATAACATCAACAGCCCATTTAACTTGTCGTTTATAACGCATATTACGATATTCTTCACGGGCCTAGAAAATTAATAAAATGTGTTAGAATTATTAAAAATATATAAACAAATCAATTAAACAAAAATGGAAAATCAATATTTACTAGGAATTTTTAAATACTCTAACTAATAAGCAATATTAAACAATTTCAAATCTAGCAAATATCTGCTTTAAAATGTATTTTAATTATTTTAAAAGGATTTTTTTTATGTTTTATATAGTAAACATGCTTACTATACGATAAAGACTCCATAAATGTCTGCGCCCAGTAAAAGGAATACCAAAACGACATTCCTAATATATAAGAATTTTAATTAAAAATAAATTAAAATGTGCAATTAAAAAAAAATCACTGGTCTGAAAGGAAAAATCTTCTTCAAATCAAATAATTTAGTTTTTACACACACACGGATATTTTTCGTTGGATTTTCATATTTTATCAAATATGTTTTATAGGGACACTATAATAGAACAGGATATAAACTTTGTCATTCCGTGTGTAACGCTAAGAAAGAATCATCTCAAACCCCATAATATATATATATATATATATATATATATATATATATATATTTTTGCACATCAAATTAAAATCTGAATCGATTTAAATATGCCCGTCTGTCTGTATGTTGTTGGCACGCTCAAATCCACAACAGAAATTTGGTCTGAGTATTTGTTATAGTCTTTAGAAGTTTTCTACTTAATGCGGGTTTAAAAACATACGGGACTCCAAAAATGTCTTTACAGAAACGCTGTAAAAAATTTAGAGATCAAAACCAGAGCACGGAAATTAAAGTCAAGTTTTCTGCAAAAGGTATTTTTACTGGACGACTAAACATATTTTTCACAGCTTTCTAATCAAAAAAATTTAGGACCCAAAAGCAGTCAAAATAAATTTTTTGGTTTGACAAAAATTTTTTGGCGACAAAAGAAGCCAATAATTTGTTATAACGGACTCTATAATTTATATTAAGAAATATTTACAAAAATGCTACTTCCATTCATAAGACTTCATAATGTGTCGACTGACTTATTTTTTTGCCTAACTTGGTATCCTGTCGCTATCATAAACAAGTCCTTGAGTGTTATAAAAACAATAATAAGATATTTGTAGCGAGAAAGGAAAATCCTCCAAACTTTTGTATGCTATAAATGTACCTTTATTATTTTAAAGGTGACCATATTATTTTCAGACCAGATATAAATTCATAAAAATAAAATTTCTATTAAAAATGTTTAAATCTACACATGTAGTCGCCAAGAAAAAAATAGACCATTAAGGTTTATAAAGTTAATTAAAAAACATTAAGAGAATAAACATATTAAAAATAAAATATTGTAAACTTACCCTCCAAGTTCGCCAAGAACTTGCAATAACAATTTGGCTTTCACGCATGCGTAAATATAATTTTCTTTGTTTGTACATACGAAATGTTTTCTGTATCAATATGGCCAACTCATTCATACGACCACGACGAAACTGTTCCAATTCATAGACAGTACGTGGACTACGTACAAAAACATTTTTAATACCAATTGTAAATTCAGCTGATGGTAGAGGAAGATTACGAATAATAACAGCAATACCCTCAACACAACTGCCGCCAAGATAATGAGGCCAGGTTTTATTGTTGAGCAGCTTATAGCGCAAAAAAAATTTGGCATGTGACATATGAAAGCAATGACCTTGTCGACATAAATTGACCAGAGGCATTAAAGACATGTAACGGACTTGATGTTGAACCAAAGCCATATCAAAGCTTTTGGGCTGGCGGCATTCGTTGGGTTTTATACAGAATACATAATGAGAACGTCTGGGCTTAACTATGGCGAGTAAAGTTTGTAATTGAGTGCGTAAATTGGAACTTAAAGTGGTGGGTTTCTTAGTGGACTGTCTCCGTGGATTCCCTTCGGGAAAAAGACTTTGTACGAGTGGCAGTTTACTTTGATATAAACCTGAACTTATATATTTTGGCAGCATATCGGAATTTTTCTCCAGAAAACGTTGTACCGAATACTGCACAACATTTGCATAATGGCGTATTCGAAATGACATAGTATTCGGTTGTGAAATCATGAAATTTGGATGGCCAGCACAACATTGTTGTATTCGCTGCAATAGAGCTTCATTGGTTGTTAAATGTGGTTCATTTATTAAACTCAATATACCATAATTGGGTTTATCGATAAGTTCACATATCGATTCATTATCAAAATAATCAATTCTTGACCACTCCAAACCCTCACGGGCATATAGCTCTTGTTCCACCCTCAGAACATTGTGTACGAAATTTTGATGGATTTTTTCAGCGCTATAATTTATAGCAAATTGTTCAAAAGAATTATGATCCAATAATTCAAATCCGTAAAAATCTAATAAAGCTAAATTCTTTTCACGTTGCGTTGATTTAAGGCTTTCGTTGATTTTATTCACCAGCCAAGTGAAAAGTCGTCCATAAAGTGTACGACATAGGGTATTGCGTGCAATAGAAGCTTGACGAGCATCCAATTCGCAACCTGTGACAATTTCAAAATAAAATTATTTTGTATTACTGTGTCAATATTTAAAAGAGTAAAATATGTATCTAATAACACTCACCCACATCTTCCTGTGTACTATTTGAGCAAGTTGCTCTCGTAAGGCAATTAATTAAAATTTGAGCTTCCAAATTAAGCAAATGAGCAGTTTCATGTACTTCTGCAAATATTAAGAGAAAGAAAACAACTTGAGAACAAAAAATTGAGGGGGGATAAGGTGTGGAAAAGAATTTACCATAAATATTTGATATTTGACAACCTTCAGTGCCGTCTATATTTGTAACCGGTACAAAAATAAAATTACCCAACTTAAGGACAACAGCTATAACACGAAAAATTGCATTTATATCATCACATGATAAACCAAGAACTTCTAAGGATTTCTATAAAACGTAAAGATAATTATGCACTTTAATTGGAAACTTTCAATCGATTATTTACGGAAATACCTTTGTATAATGAAAATTAGTGCGATCTTCTTCAATGGCAGTTGTATTTTTCAATATTTCATATTTTTCTACATTACGATATAATTTCAAGGACTCTGTATTTGATATATAAATTCATATAATTATTATCAATAAAAATAAAAATATTAAAATAACTCACTTAATAGTTGTAAATCACCACCCAATAATAATTGATAAAATATATGAAAATTTCTTTCTCCTATTGCTGTATTTGTTACTCGGGTCTGTGAAAGAACCAAAAATATATATGAATAAGTTTTAAATGTTATTAAATATAAGTTTTAATATTAAATTATTAATAAGTTTTAAATTTTATTAATTATAAGAAATTTGTGTTTATGTTTATGTATTAAATATATATGTAGTTGTTTTAACAAACCTTTTCCAACATATCTTAATGAAACAGACATGAAAAAAATTAGAAAACTAAATGAAAACATTTGTACAAAAAAAAAATAGAAACATTAAATTTAAATTAATCTATTTAAATCGTATGATAATACGAATGTTTGCTTAGGACCAGCAAAGCCCAAAAAAATTGTTTTAGCAAGACGAAGTTTGCGGGTCTGCTAGCATGTTAATAAAAACAAAACCACTAAAATTCCAGTTTTATTTTTTATTCGATTGAAATTTTTATTACAATTTACCAAAAATTATTTTTATAGTTTTATTCACTAGTGATGAAATTTAGAATCTTTTTCGGAAACTCTTTCATGAACTAAGAAGTTGTTTTGGGAGTTCTTTTGAAAATGCTTTTGAAACGTCAGCATATCGGAATTTTTCTCCAGAAAATATTGTATCGAATACTGCACAACATTTGCATAATGGCATATTCGGCACCACTAAAAAAATCTGGTTCTCCCAGAACCAGATTTTCTATCAACAGGCAAGTTCTCCCGGTGCTATTTAATAACATTGGAAATAGTTTAACGGCATATCTTGGTCCAAAAGTTTTAATGAAAAACGTGTGTGAAGAATTTTTCGATATCACACCTTATGTAGTGTTCTGTACAATTTTTAATCCTATGAGAAATCGACTATTCAAAAATATGATAATGCCATTTGTGTTTACTTAAAATTTGCTATTGAAAAATATTTTAATAAAATATGATAAAAATACTATGATTATTAAGATGTTTGTATAAATTTCTTAAGGATATTTATGATCAGACCCACAAATATAAATCAGTGCATTACAAAGAATGGAATAAAAATTATTGCATTTTTAATTATTAATTTAATCAACAGATATTTTTCATAATAAATAAACTTGCATTTATATAAAAAAATATATATTTAACAACTTACAATGTGTTATATGAATTCCCATAGGATCTCCTTTAAAATCGATTTCAATATCAAATAACTTTCCCTAAAATGGAAAAAAAAATTTTAATTAAATTCTTTTAAATAATTTTAAAAAGAATAACACTTACATAACGACTTGAATTATTATTCTTAAGCGTTGCTGCATTTCCCATAGCCTCTAAGAACACATCTGCATATGAAACACATTCCCTTAAACGTTTCATAGGATTTTTATATTTTCTTGAAGATATCGATGATGATGATGATGGAGACTTTTGTGCAGCTGTTTGTGATAATTTATGAGCATCATAAAGAGAAATACGTTGCATAGAACCCATAAGTGATGATCGTTCGTCACGGGTATAACTTTCATTTGATGTTTGTCGTACGAGATTAGAACAACTGCCTCGTTGTAATTGTACCGAAGGATAAGCGGATAAACTACGACCACTGGATGTTTTTTGAAAACCAAAATCAGGCTCATCTCTTTCAAAACTTTGAGCTCTTGTACATTTACTGTGACCACATTGCCGACAACCTCCACTAGAACTAACACTTCCTGTTGAATACTTGGGAGAAGTACTTCTAGCATAAGATATTGATGATCCAGTTGCTAAAGTTGATTTTAAAGGGGTGGCAGTATTACAGGGAACTTGTGTGGATTGATGATGCTTAAAACATGATTTTGTGGGATGTGGTGAGAGCGTTACACCCGATGCAGTACCCAGCTGCACTTGACTATAATGTAGGGACGCCGCTGTAGTATATGAACTATCAATTGTTGTAATATTTTCACTACTTTTATGATGGGAAAAATCAAAATCAACCATCTTTTCGCGTACATTAGAACATTTGCCTTGACGCTCTGAACTATCCGCTCTCGAGCGATGCTGTAAGGCAGAATCACATCTTCTAGCTGTCGGTCCGGGTGAGGGTGATTGACGTCTTTGCAATGACAAACAAGTGCTGGTACTTGCAGTTGAAGTAGTGTTTTTGCAAAGCATATAATTCGTTGTGGGACCTACGGAACAAGAACTAGATGTACGGCGATGTTTATGAACGCCGGATGATGTACAGGAGCTCGTTGCATTTGCTGAAACAGCAGCGGCAGCTGCTGCTGCACCTGTTAAACTGGTTGTTGAATGTTTTCGCAGCGAACTTGTTGTATCCTTAGATCTCTCTTGTATATGTGTTAAAAAATTGACAATCATTTTGAATGATTCAGTTTTACCAGAACCACTTTCACCTGTAAAGAATATAATACTGTTAATATTTTGTATATACAAGAAAAAAATAAAACCTACCTGTTAATAATATGCATTGGTCTTCACTTTGATCCTTAAGAGACTGAAAGGCCAGATTCGAAAGACCATAACTGTTATAAAATATAATCAAATGAACAATTTTTAAATAATTTTTAAATCTTATTTTTATTATTACTTTATTATTTATTTTAAATGTATTGGACTTACATGTGTGGTGGCAATTGAAATATTCCCTTGCTACCATAATTACGTATTAAGTCCAACGAATGTTCTGATATGTGATGATATGGGTTTACAGCAACAACAGAGGTGCCAATGTATGTCTATGATTTGCAAAATAAAAAAATATATAAATAATATGAAATATTTTAGTTAAAGTAAATGTAAGTACAACAACATTTACTTACATAAATATGATCACGTTTATAGCGTTGGTGTATGTTATTAATGAAACTATCTTCAGAAAGATTTTCCAATAAAACCGAATCCCATGTACCAATTTCTTGTTCCATTTTTACATAAACAAATTATAGTTTCTAATGGCAAAAATCAAAAAGAAATAACATTTTATGTGTAAAATATTAAATTTGGGAATGGAATTAGTATAATAAGTTCAAATATTACAATGGCACATGTGTATCAAAAGTGTTTTTAACACTTCTGATTTTTACTGGAATACTAAAGTAAACTCAGACAAGGAAAAATTTTGTAAAAATTTATTGCAAATATTTCTATAAAAATGGTTAAGATGGGTATGCTTGTTCTGTCAGAGCTGGGATTAAGAGGAATATCGCAATTTGCGGAAAGAATAAGGCCTTGAAGGACTGACTTCGAACAAATCAATTGGATGGATCTGATTGATGAAGTAAATACTTCAAATTACTCTTAAAGGAAATTGTTGGATGTTTTTACTTGTGAGTTATATACACACTTTGAAAGTATTAATATTTCTTTCATTCTACTCTTTTCCTCTTTCAGATAGTGTATCACTCCACTGGCCTAAGCTCCGGACAATTGGAAGGATTTGCCTCTTTTGGTACAAATACCATATTATTCTTGTATCTCTCAAGGAATTGTTTACCATAGTGACATGATGCCAGGTCAGGCCAAAATTAGTGGACACATTATAAATGGAAGCAGCCTTTTTGTAAAAATTCCTTGTTGTTAATTTCATTATTTAAAGGGCCCGTTGTCACAAATGATTGGTTTCTTTTGCAGCAACTGCATATTGCTTGCCATATCAAGAACTTTTCAGGATATGTTGACTGCTTTGGGTCGTAGAGTTTTCTTCAATACAAAAAAATCTACCATAACATACGTTTAATCATCCATTATGATGCAAGACTATTTTAGAAAACTTGAATTCAATTGATGTGGTCTGTTTGTTGTTAGGAATTTTTTATACCTGCATAAGCTTTAACATTAAACTGCATTAGCTTTAACGTCCGATCACTGAGATAAACGGTCTGCTTTTCTACCGAGCGATCACTTTTGAAAAATCTTTTTTCTGGTCACTCTAATCACTGACATGTTTTACAAAAGTAACTTGATCAGCAAAATTTGAATAATACTTGGTTTAAATGTTTTAATATCTGGACAAATACATAATAACCCAACTACTTAAGGAGGTGTAGCGTAATGATATAAATGATATGCATCAGTGTATTAAACTTTAAAACATAAAATAAGACCAACAATTTTTTATTAAAAAATCAAATTTTTATAAAATTTCCATTATTTTTAATAATTATTAGACTTGTATTTTGTGAACTACAAAACATATAAATATACATAAAATGTCCTTAATAATATGTCCTTCAAATTTCTAAGAAAAAGGATATTGAATATTTTTGTTTAACCTAGAATAAAAAAATATTTTTAAAACAACATGTTTTTGTTAAAATTATGGAAATATTCAATATATTTTGAAATATCCACATGTTATTCAGATATGCTATTTAAACGTGTCAACAACGAAATAATTTTATTGTTGATTGAAAAATTATCGATTTTATATGTTTGTGCGAAGGAATGTTATAAAGCAGCAAAAAAGCTTTTTAGGAAAAAAGAAAAAAATCGGTTTTGTAACAGGTCCAAAGTAAACAGTAATAATTTTTTCACACAAAACACTTATTATAAACTATTAAACGTTAGAATTACAAAATATTTAATAATTTTAATAACTAAATTATAAAGCAGAACAAAAAAACTCGAAAAAATTGTTTCAGGTCAATAATTACATGATGATGCAGACACAAGCTTAAAAATAAGAAAAACACTTTTTGCATAATACCTTTTTATATAAAATTAAAGATTTTTTAAGAAAAATTTATATCTTTTGCATAAATTAATGGCAATTGTTTGATTATTTAACATTTGTATATAAAATACTTTTATAAACTTTAATAAAAAATTAATATAAAAAAATTAACTTAACAAACAATACTAGAAAAAACACAATTTTTTCTTGTAATATTCTGCTTCTTATTACTAACTGACATTTGTTAATCACTGTGAAATGATGACATGCAGATGATAGAAAAACACTGAACATACCAAAGAAGAATTGTAATAGGTGGATGTATTAATATGACAAATAAAGCATAAAAACAAAGTGTTATAGAAAGTCAAAATACCCTCTTTAAATAACGGTAAATACACCCTGTAAAAAACTTTTGTTAGGAAGAGAGAAAAACGCAAAAAGTAACCAGCTGAGCTTTAACGTTTGCCGTATAAGATTTCTTCTAAAATACATTTTTCTCATTTTGGAAAAATGAACTAAAATCCTCATTTAAACTACCACTAAGAATCGATTCTCTATAAATTTTATATTGAAGAGTCGATAACAAAATAATCGTTTTTATTTGATATCTCATTCTTCCATCACTAAACAGCAGCAACATAAAGAAAAATGTCTGCTTTGTTATTACAAAACGTAAGTTGAATTAATAAATGAAAATAAAAAAATAATAATATTTTCTAAATATTTTTAACAGTTGAAACCTTTGCTTTTGTCAGAGACCTTAGTCTGTCCTAAATATGTTGCTGCTGCCATACATACTACAGCCAGTTGCTCAAAAACCCAATCTGGTCGTTATCGCGTAACCACAAAACGCGACAAACCTTTAACTTATGAAATGGCCAATCCTCCCCACTATATAGCTCATCGCAAATCTTGGAATTCATGGAATACTTGTAGGTTTAAAAAACAATATTATTCTTTTATGTAAAATTTATTAAAACATAATTTTTTAGCCACCATGCTGGATGGTTTACGTCCGTCTCAAACCGCAATCGAAGATGTTTTTATACGTAAATTTATGATGGGCACTTGGCATTCATTGGTTTGTTCTGAGGTCATCATTAAACGTCAACATAATATGATACGTATTGCCGCTATTGTTAGACAAGCTATTAGTGCCCGTAAAATGTATTTCCTTATTGGTTATACTGAAGAATTGTTATCGTACTGGCTACAGTGTCCCGTAACACTTGAATTACAAACAGTACAAGATAAAAAAGATGTTGTTTTCAAATATATTTAAGTTATGAATATAATAAATTAATTTGTAAGCATAACTCTAATTTGTAGTTAGTGTACAGTAATTTTTTCACTGTGTTGATTGCTGTTTTGCCAAGTTTTTATGGCTTTATTGACGATTAGAGCATCCGGATCTTTGATCTGTAAGAGAAACACGTTTTTATGCTTATAACACCAACTAATATTGATAATAATAACAGATTATTAAATGTGCAGTACATTATTGTAATACTAACATTTAGGTGAATTCTTTGCGTTTTTTTTTTTTTTTTTTTTGGGAAAGAAGTTATGGTCCGACTGATTTCTTATATCGACTTTTGATTATATTTGACTTAATTTGAAGAACTTATTATTACAAAATCAACGCAAATGCGGTATTTAAACCGTTCAAATTAATATTTTGAAGGGGGTTGCGTGGGAAATATGAGATATAATGGACCGATTCTCGTATAATTTGGTACATAATTTTTTATTTTCAACAAAATTACATTCTTCTATAAACACCATATTTTCCCCAAAAAAATCATTATTCATTAAAATTTCCATTTTTTCACTAAAAACTGAATTTTTCATCGATAAAGGAATTTTTCTCTAAGAATTGAATTTTCCGCCAAAAATATCAGGCTTTCAAAAATTGCATTTTTGGTCAAATCTATTTACAATGTAGTCTGATATTGAAAGTTTTCCTTTATAGAACTTAATTACTATTTTTTGAATGATATGAATACTGATGATTCCATTTATGAATTTGCATATTTATTTACTAAAACTTACCTGTTCCACAAGAGTTTTAAACTCTTGTCTTGTATTGCATTTGAGCGCCTTCTCACTCAAACCTTTTGATAATTCCAAGAATATGAATACTACGATCTTTTTTGAACCTCCACATATTTTATCCCAAACACGAACTAAACTAGACTCGTTTATAACACCAGCAAAACAAGTTACATACCATTTGTCCAATAGATCAGTTGAACTAAAAACGGCCAAATTCTCCAAGTGACTAAACAAAAATGTTCCGTTTTCAAATAAAAATGTCTACCAAAATCTTAAAAAAAATAAAAATAAAACAATAGCTACCTGCATAATTGACTGTCTTCTTTTTTAAGTAAAGTTTGTGTTAACTCCTTAAGTTTGCCACACTCTTGCTGTATTTCTTTGGTGCACGCATAAAACTCTTTAGCCAACCAATAAATTTCTACATCATCATCAAATAGCTGCAGTAACACTTTAACAATTTCAATAAAATTTTGATCATTTTCCATTTTATCTCCACTATTGTTAGCATATAACAAACGATTTTGTTCCAATTGCCACATACTCAATAATATTTTACACTTGGGAGTAGTTTGATTTACATACTGCATTATAGTGACTGCTCGTAACAAATCATCATAGACAGCTTTTCTTTGTTCCATTATATACTCGGTGGAGTTTTTGTGTAAGGGCATAACACCCAATATAATATTCCATAAAAGACTACGATGTGTGGTAGGAACAGTGTAACTTAAACAAAATTGTTTTAATTTAGCATGATTTCTTATGTTATCCTGCAATAATTTGTTTAAGGATTTCTTTTCCTCAACACTATGGCATCCAACCTTTTCATAGTAAGATGAACGAAAATTTCTTTCGTCGGTGGTCATTATTCAAATATTTTCTCTTTTTATATTTACTATTTTCGCAATAAGAGGTAAACAGAAATTAAGGCGAATAAAAAAATATAAGAAAAACTAACAAACAATTTGACATCCAAGTACTCATTACAAAAACAATTTGATTTGTTTTTGTTTTATTTTCTTCGATTGGGTTGCCATATGAGTTAAAATAGGGGAAACAGTTACATTTTTGTTGCCATCTCAAAAATTTTTTATATAATTTTAATTTTTAAAATAGACACATTTATTGGAGCCCGCTAATGAGGGACATATGATCTTCGCCTTTATTTATTCCTGGTTCTAAAATACTTACAGAGTCTTGACGTCAATAACGCCAAAACTACTGACAATGAATATGGACGTCGACTCGGCGATACGAAAGTGTCACAGGAAAATGAATATATTTCCTGATTCCAAGGCGACAATCTTAGCCCTGAGGTTTAGACCAAATGAGAGCTACCAGGTGGGGACCATTAGGCGTGTCAATTGTGTATGTATCGGGATATGCGTCTAACGTAGTGGCGGAAAGAGCTTTCGGAGAAGCACGGAATCGGAATACCGTGGTTCATGTCAAGTGAACCTTTGTGAATATGATTATGGAGTCCATAGTCCATACGATTAGAGTCGGGGAGTGGAGCCTGAAGTATGACCGGGACTGTAAGACCAGAGGTGGAGTATGGCGAGATTTTCCCGGACATATAACGACGACCTAGGTTCACTCAGACGAACACAGACAAATACAAGCTTCCGACTTGAGAATAGCTAACCATACTTTCTGCAAGGATTCATTTTCCAGAATGGTCGTAACGATGTTGAATTGTGGTGTCATTGAGTATACACATATCACATAATTTTCAGAAATTTCCGATTTGTTTCTCTGAGGGACATTGTGAGCATCTCTAGATTGACGAAATTTGCTAAAATATCTTTGGTAATAAAAAAGATAATTGTTGTTCTCATTTCATTCTTGTCCCTTATAACTATTAATACTAGTAGGAATTAAAGATGACATTGTGCAACTCTTTACAGGCCAAATAAATTTTAGCAGCTGAGACTAAGTAACATAAATCACAAACACAATTATTGGCAGTTTTATTTTTTCTTTCTCTTTACATTTAACTATTTATTTACAATCATCCAAAGTGGTACCCATTTGCATTTAGTATTTAATTACATTATATATTTATACTTTCATTTTATTTAAACACTTCGCTACATAAAAATTTGTGAAGATGCAATATCACTGGAAAATTGCAATTTTTGTATCATCATTTTTCTTTTAATTCGTTTTTTTATTATTTAAATTATAAAGGAAAATAAATACTAAAAACCATTTGAATAAATAAACCATAACATATAAGAAGGAAATACTAGACAAAATTTCGAATCAAAAATTTAAAATTAGAATATTACAAATTCATATTCTCATTTTTGTTGTTTTTTGTGTGTTTAAAAAAAGAATCATGTCTTTTTTCTCTCGAAGAACTTTGGGGAGGTATGAAGACTTAAATTTAGTAACTAGTAGAAACGTTTACGCGAATTTTTTTCCTTGAAATAGGAAATGGCAAAAATTGCAACAGCCACCGCTGCCAACATGCCAAACAATAAAATGAAAAAGATTTTAGTATTTGACATACCCGGTTTTGGATCATCTTTATGTTCTCTGGGAGGTTCGAATGTTTTGGCATTTGGTATAATATTAGCACGCGCCATTATTTGTTCAGGCTGAAATAAAACAATAATAATAACCATGTATTAAACGAATTTAAAAACGGTAATGGGAAAGGAATGTTTACAAAACAGGCTACTTCGATTTATAAGACATCCTGTCACTATGGTAAACAAACCCTAGAGTGGTACAAGAATATGCAAAATATATTCACAATACTAATATTTTTTAGATTATGCACTTTTAAGTGATTTTCAGAAGTGAGTCTCTATAAGAGTTTCGGTCGTTGTTAACCGATCTTCTTAAAATTTGGCATGTAATTTTTGATTGAATGTAAATTTATACCACATTCCGAGAAGTTATTAGTATGGGTGCTACCTGAAATATAATATGTAACAAATTTTATCGATATATCTCTAAAATTACCACCAGTCATCGGACAGACAGATTGATGGACAGGAGATCGGTACACTTAAAAGTGTTGCATGTTACAAACATAAATATAAACCCTCACTTACCGTAATATTTGTATCCAAGTCATAAAATTTAAAACCCAAAATATCATGATTATCAGACAAATCTCCAGTGGTAGCTGATAAACCAAAGAAATAACCGGTGGGTAATTCTACGTGATTGACCACAAAACAATTTTTCCATTCTCCACGATTTTCAAGATCTGTTGATACCGATAGTATATCATTTTCATAACTTATGGCCACATGAGTGTCATAATTAACATTACGGAAACGTACTTCACAACCAGCCAATTGGGTATGAGTACCATCGCGGTCATGATCATAACTCCAGGAGCCATTATTAACCATAGCACTAAGATAGGGATGTTGATGCTAAAATTTTTTTATATTTTTCAATTTAATAAATAAAAATTTTAAATTAATTTTTGCAATATTTACATTATGCGGACCATTGTGATTACTGTAGGTATCCAAAATAACCGCCAAACCTGAAAAGTGATCTTTACTGCCAAAGACTGGACCAGGTTGCATACGTTCTTTAGTATACCATATAGCAAAGCCATCGCCAAACAATTCACTTCCTTTGCCATGAACTTTAAATGTAACATGAACTTCCCAGTTCTTGGTTAGACATGGCTAAAAAAGACAATAATTCTTCATTATTTAAATTTCTTTCTTAAGTCTTACATCTCACACTTACCGAATAATTCCATAAGGCACCACTTTTTGATTGTAAATCTGGTGTCAGTCTTATATAGTTACTAGTCACTACTGTGTGACCTAGAAAATCCCAATTGGGTAAATTTACTCCAACACCTGAAATTTATTTAAAAATATTAAAAATTTGTTATCACTTTCAATTTCATTGCTGACTCACCCTGAAAGGGCCGCACTAATGAGTGCTCCCTTTTCATATATTCATTTGTGCTTACAGCACATTCAGCCACCAGTATACCAAGTAGCATTAAAAGTGTTCTTTTCATCGTTTCTCTCAACACCATTTTGTTGATGAAACTTTATGCGGCTAGTTTTCCTTTAGATTTAATAAGTTTATGGAATTATTTCAATTGTTATTGTAAATTTTTTGCGGCGTTTGTAATTGTTGCTTAAACAAATTCGAGAAAGTTAACAAATTAGTCGGCTTTTCGTTTTTTTCTATCCACTTCTACTTTCTTTATGCTTTTCTTTCTGGCAACTGACAGTAAATAAAAGTGAATAAAAAAACTCGGTAAATGTTGCCAGATGTGACAATTTTTAACAAGGTTGTATTTTTTATTATTTATATAATTTTAGGAGTGAATAAAATTCATCTTAATTTAATTTATTTTGTTGGATTTCATTTTGATGTTTTTTCGTTTTTAACGATAATAATAAAGCTTTCGATGTATTAAAACAATTTCTAATAATAATGAATTTATAGGACTAAAGTTTTAAAAAGTTTTTTGATTAAAAAACTTTGAGCTTTCGATATACAGATAATACGAAACAATATACGTGCACTGATAGTCAATAGTCACCTTAATATGCCTTTATGAAAGTTTAAAGGGCCTAGAGCTCCTATAAGTCACAATATTTTAGTTTTTTTTTTTATTATTTATTATGGCCCAAGGGCAAAGCTTTCTGAAATTGGGCATGTTCGATCCAATATTTTGGGTACCTCCCATAAAAATATCCTCCATAAATGAGGTTTTAAGCTTATATAAGTTCTTAATAAAAAGCGATAACGAAATTTGGCAAAAATAGTACCAACGATATAGGGTCGGCCCATTGCCTATTACATGTCTCATACAAGCCCTATTTAAAAATCAAGGTCGTTTATGTGAGATTTATGAATACCACTTATAGCCAACATGAAACTTAGTTCTAAAGGCAGTGTCCAGCAAACATCTTATGTGATCTATATTCATCTGGTTCCATTGTATTACCCTAGAAGATAGTTTGCTCTATAGTGATCTGCCAGTACCTACAAGGAAAGGAAGTAGCGATCTCAAATTAATATTACCAAGATCACCTTGCTCAAGAGCATAGGTTCCAAACACGGTACTTCTAAGCTCTCCAATTGCAGGACAGTAAAATTATAAGTGAAAAACTATTTTATCCTATCTACCTTGTATAGGCCCCCCAAAACACAGTGTCTAGAAACAATAGACACTAGAAGTCTAACAAACAGTTACTGTATCCAGGAATCCAAATCAGCCTAACAACAGAATGTTTTGCTATCGTATTCAAAGATGTCTGATGATCAGGTTTGCTGTCAGTAAAGATTTTGATATCTACACTGATATCTATACACTATAACATTCTTACTATTTATATCCACGAGTGTTGAAGAGGGAGAAAGAATTATCTCAGACCCCATAATACATGTCTTTGTATAAACCCGTCTGTCAGTCTCATGCTTACATCCAAAATAATTGACAGAGCTCAAGGAAATTTGGCCCGAGTAAATGTTATATTCATGAGAAGTTTCCTATTTATATTAAAAGATATAGACTGATAAATTCTAAAGTCAAGTGAAGAACTTCCGTGAAAATGACAATTATAAATTATTTATGATTCATTTTATGAATATTTAAATATTGAAAATTCCATTAGTTTATTTATTGATATTCATTTTATTTAAATAACTAGTTATATATGTATTGGTAATCAACAAAATTTTTTCCAACATACAAACTTCTTAATGCTTATTCAGAAAAAAACTCTAAGTCTAAAATTAATAAAGTAATAAATTAAAAATATAAATGGAAAACACTACAAACTTATTTAAAACAAAAAAAAAAAATAAAATAATCATTTTCAGAAAGTTAAAGCTTTTAAGAACAACAAATAATAAAAAGCTAAATTTAAAAAAATAGTTCTTTTTTGTTTTTTGGTATCAAAATTAAAGTCTCAAGTAAATATAGAAAAACACATAAAATTCTTAAAAAATACTAAATGATATAATTTTTATAAAAGATTTAAGTAATTTTCATAATATATAAATGGTAATGATAATAATAATTTAAAATACATTTGGCTGAAGTTTCTAAAAAAGGAAAAATATATAAAGGTTTCTTAATTATTACTTTGACTTTCAAATTTGATTTCAAGTTTTTGTTTTTTTTTTAATTTTTATTATTTATAATTTAGGACATCTATGCTACAAGTTTATAATACTTTTTTCTAATTAATAAATAAAAAATGGGATGAATCCTTGAAGTTTGTATCTATCTGGATTCATATATTTAATGAATGTAGGTGTTATTGTTTATGGTTGATAAGTCAATTTAATTTTTAAATATTTTATTATAGTTAGGCCGCCATTTTTTTATATAAATTTAGGATACAAATGTCATATTTCTGAGTTAATTTTTATTTTCTAAATTCACAATATTGTTTTTTTTATTTAAAAATATTTCACATTTTTTTAAGCGCACAACCTAATTTATTATTGTGCTCTCATCATACTCGGTAATTAATATTTTGTATTGTTTTTTTTTTACATTTCAAGTCTTGTTGTATTTTCGTTAGAATTTTTTTAGGAAAAATTACAGTTTGTCCAATATATGTTTGCAATTATAAATTAAATGATAAATTTTAATTGTATTTATGAATTCTGATTATTCCCCTTTAATCATCCATTATGTACATTTCTATAAATGAAATTTATATATTAGGGAACATGAAAATGTTCCTTGTAAAATTAATGCTTTTAAAACCACTAGTAACCTCATAATTGGATGTAAAACGTATGTTTCAAAAAACTGAAAGATTTAAATTATTATAAGGACAATTACGTTTAGGCAATTGATGATAGATTTTTATTATCCACATTCTGGATTGTATACATTGCCATATCCCATGCCGAAATTTAAGGAAAACTTAAGTTAAAACCACCCACAGATTGCTTGAAGTAAGTTACTCTGCGAATTGAAATCAACATTATTTGAAACTGTTCATCATGGAGCGCTGCCAGTGAAAAAGATCTGAAAATTTAGTGTTTTAAGTGTATTACAAAATCTTAAATATTTTTTGATAGTTGATAGGAAAACAACCGTTCTCAATTATCATAACATTGAAACAATTCTAGAAAGATCATAAACATCAATTTCCACTCCAAAAATTAATTTCTTTCTGAAAAAAAGTTTGTCCCATCATATCAATGTAAGTCAAATATCTGATGAAATATTATAGCATTTTTCTCATTATTATGAAATAAGCGCATTTAGTGGAGAATATTTGAGGTTTCGTAACAAACTTGGGTTAAATTCAATGCTGCTCTATCTGTTCATATAATGTACAATATTAAAAATATCACTTTCAACTTGCACAGTTACCTGATTCAACTAGCCTGTGATTGGTTTTAATATGGAACTTTTTTTAATTTTGGTTCATAATCAGTATTGTATTGTGTGTAATCCTGATTGTGGAATATCAAATATAATGGTTGAAATGTCTCAATCCAATTGTGAGGTTACTAGTGAATTTCCTTATTTCTTAAAAATTACACTTCATTTATTAAAAAAAAAGAACTGCAAAAAATCTCAGAGAAATTCCATATTTCCAATGCTTGTTGAATTCCGTCCCTCTATTTCGAAAATGTTTACCACTTTTGGTGGTTTATCAATTTTGGTTCAGCATTCCCGCGATAACCGGAATGACCCGAAATTCTTCGGCCAAGGGCTGTCACCCCAGCAACGGGAGAGGGAAGTACTTATAGTGGTAAACAGTATAGCAACGAAATGTGTATCGAAAAAATGGATAATTAAAGGATTTTTAGTTGAAATTCATAAATAAAGTTAAAATTTTTCATATATTTTATGATTGTAAAGATATATTTAACAAACTGTATGTATGTGCGTTGTTGATTAAAATAATTTTCCTGCAGACCACATTCTTATAATTAAATTTCATTAAGTTTTATATACTTTGGGGGTTTTAAATGCTTTAATATCGGAAGATATGAAGTTAATTTGTTTTGGCTTTTTTAGTCAAAAATAAACACTGTGCTACAAATTAGAAATATTCAGTAATGTTCGAAACATAAGCAACTCTGTTCCATTAAGTAAACACAACACTATAAGTGATCTTAAAATAAATTCTTGAACATATAAGACCATGAGTTCTTAATGTGAAGAAGTTTCCTAGATTTCGAACAATATTGTATATTTTAAACTTGAACTATGTCTTGACCCGCAGTTACACAGTGTAATTAATGAAAATTTGATTTATAGTAAAATAAACATTACTTCTGGAAACCATTTGTTAATTTGTTGATAGTTTCATATGTACGTATTTAATCCGTTTGATTTAAAATTTCTAAATCTCTGAAGAGAAAAATCCTTAAAAATATTTCGTTTGCATGAAGCCATAATAATTGTTCTAATTTTTTTCTCTTATCCTCTTAAAGTAGTGGTGAATAGTGAAAAATATCAAATATTCATTTTCATATGGATTTATTTTCGATTGGCATTTGCGGTTTGTCTATGTGTTATAGCAATTTTTGTAGCACCACTTGTTGGTAATTTAGTACCATTTAATTGTGGCACTGATTTGGCCGGTTTCACTTCCAGTGGTGGAGTGCTATCAAAAGTTGTACTGCGTATTAGTTTACCCGGTTGTGGTGCAGTCTTTGTTGCTTTTAATTGTGAGCCTTTAAGAATTTTTGAGGGGTGTTGCGATTGCTGTTGTTGCTGCCGGTTTTTTACTTCATCCACTTTACGCCATATGCCCGCGATGCGAGATTGTGCTTGATTTATTTTAGTGGCAGCATTTTGTGCTGCTGTCACTGCAGCATTTGTCGAATTTAGTGAGGAGTTACTGCGTGAAGGTGGGGTAGTAGTGGATACACGATTTGATAAAACTGCTATGCGGGCGGCATTTGTGGTAACACGTATATTAACCGTACTATTTGCTCTTTGTGGTTTTGTAACAGTGCCCAAATTGCGTTTGTTTGCTGCTTGTATTGCCGAAGACGTTGGTAGCTTTCTAGTGCTGGCTGTCTTTTGTGGAGATGTATGAGCAGATGTTGTCGTTGTAATGGAAGTTTGTCGTTTCATAGGTAATTTAGATATTTTTGTTTTTGTGGGACTTGTATCCACCACTGGTACACTAGATGAATCTAAGGATGGTTCATCTTTCACAAAAGTTCCCTGACGTTCTAGAGGAGCTGGTTGCGGTGTTGGTGCACTAGCTACCACATTATTTTCTATTTCTAATTTTTTACCTATAGGCTCTTTTGTTATAGTCTTTTTTTGGGCAATTTTTGTATTACTACTACCTGTTGTTGCTGCTGTTGGTGCCACATTACCATTTCCACTTCGTTTTCGTAAGAAATTTGTATTAGCAGTTGGTGTTTGTAACTTAGTATTTGTTTTACTCTCTACATTGGACTTTTGATATTTTATGCTGTAGGGTGATACATATTGAGGCTTTTTACCCCCTCTTACAGATTTTACTGCATTTAAATCGTTTGACTCCTCATCTTGTTTCGTTTTCTTTACTTCTGAATCGTTTTCACCTGGTTTTACAATTCTAGGACGTATTATTTCAGTAACTTGAGTTTTCTCACCTTGTTGTTCATCTTCATTGTCTTCCTTATCGCTTAGGGAATTAAGGTTATTGCCGTAATTATGGCAAGATTCTGTTTCAGAGTTTTGGTCATATTCCAAACTAGTTAATTCACATTCTTGCTGCTGTTCCATTCGTTGTTGTATTTCTGTTGTGGGTGTTGTTAAAAATTTAAAATTTTGTATCATATTTTTAATGGACGAATAGGAGTTATCATCCATTAATCCCTCATTATTAGATTCCAAGCTACTTAATTCCGTTTGTTGATTAAATTTCAAATCGGAAAGTATTATTGTTTGCGTTTTATAGCGATCTTGACTAGATCTTCTACGACTGCGAGGAGTACTTTGAACATCAGTATCTGGTTGTTGTTGCTGATCCTTTTCATCGCTTTCCAAGTTAGTTATTTCAATAGACAAGGTTTCATCTTGTTGAGCTTCTTCCATTTTTCTTTGCAACTCCTCATTGAAAATCATATCCGCTTCGATTGTATACGTTTTAAAACGATCTTTTATTATTTTTCGTTTTTGTTTTGGTGTAAGATTTCTCTTATAGCCTGTAGCCGGTGAAGCAGCAGCTGATTTTCTCGGTGTACTTTCGGCCGAACTGAAATCAAAGTCTGATGGCAACGGTGTGGTGTTACCTTCATTTAATGTTTGATCATCATCTTTGGGCAGCATATTATCGCAACAACTTTGTAGAGTAACAGTGTCGCCATCTTCTCCACCAGCACATGTCTCATAATTGGAAACTGTAACTGTGGTGGCCATACTATTACAATCATCTACAATCTCAGATTGTATGCTTGCCACACTTATCATTGAATCTAAAAGTTCATCCATTAAAGAGGGCGGTTTAATATTGTCCAATAATAGGTTACATGATGAATTTATACTCTCTACACTGCCTGTCAAATGTGGAGGCATATGTCCTAAAGCTCTTCGCGCTACAAGGCCAGCGGGCAAATTCTTTCTAGGGAATTTTGGTGACTTAAAAGACATTTGAGGGCTATGCGGAGAATTTCCCATTTTATGTAGTGAATTCGGTTGGGTAGAATCTTGATAATATCCAGATATATTCAATGAATCCATACCCGAGGGAGGTCTAATATTGTCCAGATCTAAGCTGTTGATACTAAATGTCAATTCCTCTTCTTCCTCCAAATCGGATGTGTGTAATGTGGCGGCCAGTTTTCTGGCTTCTTGTGCTAAAAAAGTAGAATTGGTCATGGCATTGGAATTAAAGAACAAAGAAGGCGCTGTGGCTGCAGTCTGCACTATACCTCCTAATTTAAAGTGCAAACCATTGCTATTTTCTTCTTCGATGCTCTCTTTTATGGTATGGATATCATCAGTTCTGTTATCACCATTTACTAAAGTATTTTCTGTTTCAGTAAGACAATCCAAAGAAGCTGGTTGTGAAGAGTCCAAATAATAGCCATTCTGCTGTAGACCAATGTTATCAAAATCTAAAGACATATCTGGTGCAGGTAACTCTTCGTTTATGGGTGTATTTTCGGCAAAATCATTCAATTCTTTATAATCCGCTGTTGTTGCTTGATCCTCATCATCGTCATCGTAACTAAGAGAAGCTACTTTCGGTGCAGTTACACTTACACTTGGAAAACTTACATCATTGGGGCAAGTGTCTTCGTTCCACGTGTTATTAGAAGTGGAATTATTAGTTCCATCACATGTACCATTTAGATATGAATTTATTTTCTTTTGATTCTCACTACCATCTAGGCTTAATGAATGTGTTCCATTGCCGGTAGCATTGCTGTTATTAGTTCTTAATTGTTCAGCCGAGGATACAAATTCCAATGTTAACCGTTCTACTGATTTTAACATTAAATCTGGATCTTTATGCTTTTCGGTACAGTTATTAAAGGAAACTGAAAACTCAGTTTGTTTGGTTTCCAACGAAACTGTAGTTTCCATTATAAATGATTGGTTCGATTCATCACTTTGTGTGGTATTACCACCATCATTTCCTAATGAATCACAATTATTCATATTGTATTTAGACCCAATACCTTTCGTTGTCTCGAGAATGTTCTCGAGATTTTGATGATTTACGTCTATTTGTGGTATTGGATTCTCCTGCGCCTCCTCCACCTGGTTTTGTTGTTTGAATAAGTTGAGACTTTTTTGATCTTTTATGTCTTCGCCTGGATTGGTGGTGAAGTTGTTGATGTGAATCTGCTTGTTCAAAGTCTCTGGGACTATGAAGTTGTTGTCTTTCTTCTCTACGTCTGGAGCTGCTGTGATGGTGGTGGCGGTGTTGATGGAGGTGTTGATGTTGGTTGTGGTAATGGAGGAGTTGTGTGTGTATTTGGCACTTGTTGGGTGAGTTACTTCTTCCATTTGAGCAGCTGCAGACGTAGCCTGCCCGTTTTTTGGCTGTGTATTGTGTAAAACTAAAGCTTCACGGGTCAGTAGCGATGATGGCTTATTTGATTCTCCAATCTTTTTCATTATTCCCGTATTTATGCATTCCATTAGGAGTTTTTCGTCTCTGCGGTCCCGTTCGCGTACATGGCGATTTGGTGTGAATTGTTTTCCTTGCATCGGCAATGCATCGAATTGTTTCAGATTGGGATTCGATTGAGTTGTATTATGTTCTGGATGGCCAGATTTCAAACGATGTGACTGTACACTTCTGGTGTGTTTGCGTGAGGTTGTGCTGCCACCAGAAGATCCTATCATATTCGAATCTCTATTCTTATGCATTCCCGTTAAGATACAAAGTTCAAATAATGATTTAGATTGATTATCGTTCGAATCGCTCGAATCCACCGAGCTATATGACTCATTTCCTACTTGTAAGGGGTCTCGATAACTGTGCTTGTCAAGATTCTGTTGATGTTGATTGTGTTGTTTTTCGAAATTGCGTGCTGTTGCTTGTGATGTTAAAGAGGATGTCGAGGTTGCTGTATTTATCGGTATTGGCTGAGATGATGATAACGACGTAGTCGTGTGTTTACCCGTTGATGTTAATGCAGTTGTAAAACCTAAATTCGATTTTGGTCTATTGCAACCAGCGGCAATAGCCTGAAAGAATACAAAAATAATTTTGTAATAATTTTCAATTTTCGACTTGTTGACGTTGCTTTTCGCATTACCTGACTTAGTAGGTTTGTATCATCTTCAGATTCAATTGATAAAGAGCTCAAAGAATCATCATGCCATTGGGGTTCCCTTCTAACATCCTCTACGGCAGGCACAGCAGCCAATTGAGGTATATCATCACGCACAGCTGCTGATGCTACATTTTTTTGTTTGGGAAGTGGATTTTCAGTATTATTCGATCTAAAAAAATATGTTACATAACATAATTGAATTTTCTCTTTTTATTTTAAAAATACTTAAAAAATTAAAACTTACGTTACGTTTGAAGCACCACCTTGTAAAATTACTGCAGGTCCAACAAGACTAGAGCCTACCGTCAGGTTAGACAAACCGGACATGATCGAAAAATTGCAGGGACTATCTTCAACGCGATATTTATTCATTTCATCATTTACTTGTACAAATGGCGGCAAAATATTGCCACCTCTGCGTAACATAGCTATGGGATCCACATTAGTAGCAATAGGATGTTTGGTGGCTATTTCCACTTTTTCTTTGGTTGATGGTTTTTGCATACCATCTCGTATGCATTGTTGTAATATATCAATACCACCTGCACCACTTTCAGAAGCATTTGACGACATATCATCTGACAGATTCAACGAACGCCTATTAGTCGATTGATTATGATGAGTGCGTGTGGTACTGCCAGATGAGCATCCTAGAACTTCGTAGACAGTATTCTCTTTTGGATCATTAGCGCTGGAACATATAGAAATAGCTGAGAGATTCGTATTACTGCCACCTTTCGAGAGTAATGCTGGAGTATCTTCGGTACAGTATTGTCGTGGTTCATCGTGAGTCATACCGGTTGGATGACTGACCGACGAATTCGAATCAGTATTTTGTGAATATGTAGAGGGAATGGCAGCTCGGTTCATGCCAATATTTATACAGGAAGCTAATAGTAAATCATCATTATTCTCATTAGCATCCTCTTCTTCTCCTTCAGATATTGTGTTTGTGGTAGCTGGAAGGGAATTTTGCTGTTGTTGTGGTGGCGATTGATTGGAAGGCTCTTCATCTAATATAGATAAATTACTTAAGCTTGTAGCTGTAGAAAATTGGGCTGGTGTATTTTCAACATTAAAAGTATTGAGGTCGTCCTCAAACACACTGCGCAAACTTCTTTTGCTATTTTCTCCTGTACGATTTTGAACGCGCTGTGTACTCGGTGATATACCTGCCGAAAAGCAGGTTGTGGAAGCGGCACCAGAACCTGAATTTCTTCTAGGTGATTGGGGCATACTTTGTGTTGGAGAATCGGGAATTTCTGAAGGCGATATTACTCCACTAGCCAAACGACTAAAGTCACTAACAATAGAGCTCTTGTCGTCTATTGGTCCAACATCCTCTTCTGCCAAAGAATCCATTGAGGAACGTCGCGAAAACATTAAAGGTGTCTCTAAAGCTGAATTCACTTGAGGAGTTTGAGCCATTGGAGGTGCTTCTGGTGCTGATGTGGATTTATCAGCATCACCGCTCCTACTTTTCGAAATTGAACTTAAATTGTTTTCATCTGTCTTACCAGACACCCTTTCTACATCTTTTTGAGATGTTTCTCCCTGGGCTGGGGATTCATCTAAACTACTTAATGATTCATAACGACTGAAGTAACCAGGCGTACCTTCTTCACAATAATTAACTGGTTTCTCAGGGGTATAAGAACCAGAACCATAAGGATTACTAGAATGTTGGGTTGCCTGGTGATGAGGGTTAACTCGATTGAATTTTCGTGAGGGAATTTGTGCAGGTCCTGTAGTGGAAGTGGCTTCGGAATTGTCTAATCCTGATGGTAAATCATTCTCTTCGACTTTAGTCGATGTGGGCACAGATCTTAAATCTGTTACTGAAGCAGCATTTGATATAACATAGGGAGTATCTTCGGTTTGATAACATTTAACACTATCATCGAGAATTAACAATATTTCATTACCCTCTGCAGGATTTTCAGATCTTGGCTTGGACTGTTGTTGATTTACTACAGCCAAATTGACACGACCATCAGCGACAATACCTGACGCCTCATTACCCACGGGTGACGATAAGTCTATGTCGTTTTCCAATTGATTTTCCGCATAGCGTAGACTAAAATCTGTAGGTTGATCTAAATCAGTTTCCTGATAAGTGGCTGGGCAGTTTTCTTCATCATCCTGATGATCGTTGTGCTTTAAAACATGTTCTTTGTATTTTTGAGAATAATCTATGGGTTGTTCTTCTGCCGGCTCTACATCACCTTCTAACGGATACGAATTGGGAGGTTGAGATCTTACATTGTGATTTATTTTCCTATTGGCGTCGGATGCTGAATGTGATCTCATGAGATGATCATAAACCGCACCATCTGATTTGGCAGAAAATACAGAATCTCGACTTTCACTTTTTGTAAGCATAGCTGAACGTGTAAGCCGTCCAGATGCGCCACTGGTAACACCACCTACTACAACAGAACCTAAAACACCATGTAAAGGAAAACGGTGTCTTTGTATGGATGAACCCATTGCAGCTGAAGCATCGTATGTAGGTCTGTCTTTGGGATTTATTGAATCCAAATTATCACAAGTTTCACTGTGTGACTTTGATGTTGCTCCCAGTTCTTGTTCCAATGCCTTTTGTTTGCGCACATTAAGTGTGGGTAATTTCTTTAAATTCAAAGATCTAGCAATATTATCGACATGGTTCGTATTACGCGATGATGGTCGGAAATTTAAAAGATTCTTTAAAGCACAAGCGCTACCTTCCGATATCATAGCATGTTTTGATTGAATTAAAGATCTTAACATGGGTACTGCCCCATTGTCCCACAGAAAACGTTGATCTTCGGGACAACGCGCCGATAAATTCCATAAAGTGCCACAAGAATTACTAACAACTGTGAGACTTTCCGATTTTAATTGTTGTAACAATATAGACAAACAATTGTGCTCTCTTAGAATTTGACGATAATCTTCTCTTACAGCTATATGGCTGGAGACATTTCTTAGAATACCGCCTGCATTTTCTATAATTTTCAACGTTTTACTGGGACCTTCATAGGTCAACATACGTACAATGAATGAGAGAGCACCTTCAACAGCACAGAATTCAGCCTTGTTGGTACTGCAATGAGCTGATAGATTCCACAAAGCCGATAATATGGCTTTGAGAGTATTTTCACATTTATTTTTCATTGCTGCCTTAGCTAAAGCAGTTACAGTGCCAATTTCATTGAGAACAGCTTTCATTTGGGCATCTGCCCTCCAGGATAAGTTACGCAAAACACTGGCAGTTACTTGAAGTAAGTCATCCGGAGCAGAATCTAACTGAGCGACCAGCGCTTCCATAAATAGCTTTTGACTACAAAGCAAAGCTTTATTATTCTCATCCCCAAATGTTAGATTAGTCAAAGCCATTAATGCAAATCTACGTAGGGAATTACAACATTGATTTTCCGGTTTAGGTCCATGCACAGCATGATCTAAATGTACTAAACTGGGAATAGCTTGCAAAGCACCCAATTCACACATTGCATGACGATGTTCCTCATCGAAACTTACTTTCATTAAAGAGGACATAGCAGCCAGCGGATGACGATCTGCATCGTCAGCGATTGCTTCTCCTCCACTTTGCAGTAAAGTACGCAAAAAATTACAATAGTCCATAATTTGATCCAGTAATCTTAAAACTTTGGCCTCACGACGGCCAGATTTTTCATCCGGATGTGAATGTACCACATTATGTAATGCCATACTAGCCCACTTTCTGGGTTCTTCCGGTCCACCTTCAGCATGTATCATTTGTACCAGCAAAGGTATGCAACCAGATCTTCTTAATGTATTACATGTCTCGGGTGTTTTAGAGAGTTCATGAAATTTCTTGGACATTTCTAAGGGATCATTCGAACCCAACATGGAAAGTAACGAATAAACACATTCCACTTTTGGCCCAAAATCATCTAATTTATCCGCCGACAAATTACTCTCATAACGACTATCAAAACTTTGAGTCCAAGCAGCTCCTTTTGGCAAACGATTTATTGCTGGTATATCTTTAAAACGTTCTCGAGATGAACGAAAACCTGGTAAATTAGCATGTGAATCCAAAGCGGTCCTTTGTTCATTGTGTCTTTCAAAATTACGATCTAAACTGCGATGCTCTCGCATTTGATGTTCATTTAACATATAATCGGGCGGTATGGGATTCTCATCCAAAAAATGTTTTCTTGGTTTAACAACATTAGCCGACAAAGCTGAAGTTATATTAAGGGTATTATCATCTTGAGTAAACTCCTTTTTAGTATAACCACTAGCTGCCAATTCATAATCACTAATTTCACCATCTCTTTCGTATTTTTTATCCAATTTTAAATGTTCTCCACTACCACCATTATTGCTTACATTATTTGATTGTGAATTTGCTGTGGTTGTTGTTGTTGTTGCTGTTATTGTTGACGCAGCAGTAGTATTGCCAAAATTCATGGCTCTATCGAAATGTTCTACAAAATCTGGTGGTGGAACTGCATCATAGTCTAAGAAATGACGTTTTTTAGTGGCAACAGAATCCACATCCACATCCACATCGACATCAACGTCCACATCTGGATTTACATCATCAGAAAAGCTAATTGAATCATCTAAATCGGGAGTGGTAGCCTGTGACTGATTTTTTTCACCTTCAGGTATCTTAAACATGATTGTATTACAGTATTCAGGCTGCCAATAACAAAATAAAGTAATGCGCCTTTTTCATCAACCGTTTTGGTGATTTTGCTTTCTTTTTTATCTTAAAAGTTTTAGATTTCCATATTTCTTGAGATCTAGATATGGATGAATAAAGAAAGAAAATAGATTAATAAAATCTTTATATATATAATAGGTTGTGTTTATGTAGATGTGTGTTAAGTATAAATTCCAAAATCTCAATATACATACTAACATAGGCTATACAAAATCCGAAAGGGGAAGGAGTATCCCCATAGAAAGCAAATATTGATTATCGAATACCTATAGAAGTATAACAGCGAGAAGTTTCAAATTAATCCTAACCGCTTTCTCAGGGAACACTTTCACTAGACAAATTATAGAACGAATAGGAATATGGAAGAGGTAGCCCCGATAAAGAATAAATATTTTTTATTGAATATCTAAAGTAGTGTCGAAGTGAGAGTCCATACCAATTACTTTCTCTAGTAATAGAAACAGTTTAACTGGACAAAATGTAGCACGGTTGGACTGAAATGAAGGGGTATCTCCCATGTAATACAAATTTTAACTATTATCTGTGGAATTAGTATAGCTATATTTAAAAAAATTAGTTCCATTCACTTTCTTAAAGAATTGCTGAATGCTAACTGTAATTGCTTTCGCAGTTACAGTTAGCATTCATACATTTAACCCCAATAATTTCCCTGTAAAACAGTTGTAAGTAAAAAAATAGATGGTAGATGTGGTCATACAAAGAAAAAGGGTGAGTCTACTCCATATACACAAATTATTAATTGTCGAATTAAAAATGACACCAAATTTTGTCACTTTCTTAGGAAACGGTTTTATTGGAAATTTTAGAACGGACACTGTCAGGGGGATTTTGCAAAATCCTTCTTTTTTTTAAGGATACGTTTTGTGTAGCAAGGTGCACCGAGTAAAATCTAGTTTAATTAAAAATATATTAAATAAATGTTACGACTGAGGAAAACTATTAAGAAAACTCTTTATATAGATCAATATAGCTTTTTTTTGAACCTAAAATAGTTTAATTTTATTTGGCAAGTGCCTGGTTCAGATTTACTATTGCGTATTTCTAACATAATCTAATTTAGTTTCTTCTAATTCTTTTTTTTAAGTCTATAAACAACTAGACTGTGAAAAATGTCTATAGTTTAGTTTGTTGGTTGCCTGTTTGCCTGGGTCAATGGCTGATTGTTTACCCAGGAATGAAAATAGTATATAATCAAACTATATGGTGGCATCTATTAGTGTAACCGCATAAATACTTTATATATATGTATGTGTTGTTCTATGTTGCCACTAAATTTAGATTGAACTATTTTATATTTTTCTTTCAATTTTTTGTTTCTAATTATATTTTATGAACCGATTAAAGTGTGCGTTTGGAGTGTAAAGAGGCAAACATCATATCATGAAATAATAATGAAGAAGAGAATAAAGTGTTTGCACTGTAATTACTTGGTGCTAACGATGCACTTAAGTGTGTGGCCAAAATACAAACCGAATGCGTTAGATGCATTCAACAATATTACATTCGAGCACCGTTTACATTGCTTTATATAGACAAATATATACAGTGTTGTTCGAAACATAAACAACATTATTTCATAACGTACTCAAAGTCTCGAATGTTCTATTAATATTGTCTACATTTTAATAATAATAATAATCATAAATTATTTCTACTTTCTTGAAAGTAATTATATTATAACAAAATTTAATTTAAAATTGTTGTTCGAAACCTAAGCATTTTTGAATTTGTTGAAAATGAACATAAGAACAAACAATTCTTTAGAATAATTTTTGACCCATTATGATTGATACAGAAAAAATTAAGTTGAATTAATTTTATGCATTTAGGTTGTACCAAATATTTAGATTTCAACTGAGAGACGTTCTTGATCCGCAAAAAAACTAAAAATTTTAACTGAAAATCTTGATGAAAAATTTCTTAAACAAATCATTTGAATATTAATAAGTAAATCGAACAACTTTTGAGCAAACAGATCTGAAAGTTATCCGTATAAGGGGTGAGATCGAAAAATCTTTAACACATGTTTAAACCAATGATTAAGTTACCTTTGTAGAACTTGTCAGTTATTATGTTTAATGCCAAACTAATATTGTTAATCTGATTAAAATGGGTTGTGTATTAAAATAATTAAATATTTTCAACAAAACCCAACTTGATCGTACAAAAAGTTGGACAAGTATTCAAAGATCTGTCGTCAAACTGTTTCTAATATACTGGGAGAACTTGTCCATTGCAAGAAAATCTGGTTCATATAGAAGGAATGGCTCACTCAATTTTTTTTAAAGCCAGAAATAGAAATCAAAATTTTTGGTCTCGAAAATTCAAGTGAAGTTTTCTTAATAAAAGATTCTTGCAGCGTATTTGCTGATTAAACGTATGTTCTGGCAGATTTTTCGCAATTTCTTGGTCAAAAAATTTATGTTGCTGATGCTCGAGGAAATGTGGAAACTGTCAAAATTGTATAAAAAGTTCTCGACATGGCAAGCAATTTGCAGTTGCAGGCTCTATTAATGCCGAAGACATGTTTGCAAAAAAGGCAGCCTTCATTCATAAGATTTAATAATGAATCCACTTAATTTTGGTCTGATTTGGCATCCTGTCACTATGGTAAACAAGTCTTTGAGTGGTACAAGAACAATGTCTTGGCACTAAGACTGGCATATCTTACAAATTATGATATTGGGCTCTTGTTAGATGAGAATTAAAGAGCATAAAAAAGGTATGGTAGATTTTGAACGGAGATGAACTACCTGTTAATGGAAGGGTTTACGAAACACATTCAAAATTATAAACTTTCGCTGTTCAAAACCTAAGCAAATTTTACTATTTCGTAAAACATTGTATGTTTCTTATGACCTCAGCGAACTTCTCAAATAGAAAGAACATATAACTTTATTGAAAAAATTTTGCTGAAGTTTCGAACAATACTGTATATGTATTTATGTGTATAAGTGTTTTTAGCGTGAACAGATAATACAAATTAGATTTTACAATGTTGGGTGTTATTATTGTTAAAAGATAAGGGTAACAATTAGTCACATATAATTAATATTATATTATATTTTTTGGATAAAAACTTTAAGAATTTTATATAAAAATATTTTAACTAAATATTTTCAAGATAATTTCCATTTTGACAGAAATTTAGACTACAATAGAATTTTTGAAAATTTTAATATTTAAATGGAAAACATTATAAATCACTGAAATTAGGAAAAAAACTGATTAACTGAAATGTTGGAAATTTTAAAAAATTTACATTTTATAGCAAAATTAAATTGTAATTTGGAGCAATTTTATATTCCTGTCTAGCTTTTGAATTGAAACAATAATTACAATTGTCCAAATGTGTGTGTGTTTTTTGCTTGCCAATTGGCAATTGAATATTAAATATAACAAAAAGAGTAATAATTTAATTTAGTAATACATTTGTGTAGACTTTAAAATCTATTTGTATTATTTATGCATTCGAAACTTTTTTTTAATTCATAAACAAACAAACAAAAAAATGATAATAAAAAATCAAGTGTAATAGAGTCACAGTCAATGTAATCACCAATCTGTAGCTGTGAAACAGATAAGAAATAAGCAACATAAAGAAAAGTGTGAACGTAAGAGATACAAACATTAGGGGTATTCATTACGTAGTTAAAAAGTGCATGAATTGAGGTTCAAAAAAATAAATCTTTTTGAAATAATGAATTCTGTCGTCAAAGAATTTTCTAATAAATAAAATTTTTCAAATTTGCTACAACTTGATTATTATTCGAAAATATAGAAAAAAATATGAATTGGAATTTCGAAAAGTTCAGTAAAATAAAAATATTTTTTTAAGTCAAATTCTTGGATTCAATCATAATATAAAAAATGCTTTGACGATTTTTTAAAACTGTGTTATATAGACATTTCGAAAATTCACTAAAAATATGACAATAAAAATCTAAAAATTGTTAAAATTACGAAAATTTACAAAAAAAAAAAAATAACGAAATTATTAATAAAATAAAATTGGAATTTTTTTTTAAATCGAAAATTTTCAAACAGAAAAACTTAAAAAAATATATAAATAAAATATTATAATTTTCAATTTTATATTTTCTATTTCAAATATTCAGCACAATTTCCAAAATTTCGAATAATTTCGGATATAAATCAAACAATTTTGAAAAATTTAAATATAAAGCAAAATTATGAAATATTTCGAATATATAGTAAAATGTTCAAAAATTTCGAATATATAGAAAATTATTAAAAAAAAATTTTGAAATTTATAACTATTTTTTAAAAATTTTGAATACGAAGCAACATTTTCTAAAATTTCGAATATATTTAAAAATTGTAGAAATTCTAATAAAAAGTAAAATTTTCAAATATTTCGCATATATACAATTAAATTTTCAAAGATTTTAAATATATATAAAAAATTTTGAAAATTTAATATAGAAAAATTTTAGAAAAAAATATATAAATAATCCAGTTTTCAAACATTTCGAATACCTATCAAAAGTTTTGAATATAGCTAAAATAGTAAAAATTTCGAATATACAGAAAAAATTAAGGAAATTTTGAATTATCGAATATTTGTAATGTATATCAAAAATTTCGCATGTATTGAATAATTTCCAAACTTTCGAATAAATACAAAAAGTACAAAATTTCGAATATAGAGAAAAATTTTAGAATATTTAGAATATATTAATTTTGAAAATTTTTGAATTTACAGTAAAATTATAACAATTTCAAATTTATACCAAAACTTTTGAAAATTTTAAATAAAAATAATTTTTTTTTTTAAATTTCGAATACAGAGTTAAAAGTTCGAAATTTTTTAATAATTTGTATATATAGCAAAAATTTTAGAAAATCTGGAATTTAGAAATTTTAGAAAAATTTGAATTTAGAATTTACAAAATATTATCAAAAATTTCGAATACATAAAAAATTATCGGAAATTTTGGAATATATATAAAAAATTTTGTATATATAAATCAATATTTTCTATATAAAGTTATTTTTTAAATTCGAATATATGTATTTTGCAAAACTTCCTAAAAAACGAATAAATAACAAAATTTTTGAAAACTTCAAACTATCAAATTTTGAAAATTTTCAAATACGTAGAAAAACTTTAGAAAATATCGATATAAAGAGGAATTTTAGAAAATTTTAAAGAAATATAAATTATTTAAAAAATATCGAGTATATAAATTTTTAAAAATTCAGAATGAAAAACACTTTTTTAAAAAATATCGAACAATTAAAAAATTTTTCAAAAACATATAAATAAATTGTAAAATGAAAGAGAATTTTGAATAAATAACAATATTCGCAAAAATTTCGAATATGAAAATAGCAAAATTATAAAAAATTTCGAGTACATGTCTTCGAAAATTTCAAATATGTAATAAAATTAAGAAAAATATCGAACATGGATTAAAGTTTTAGAATATAAAGCAAAATTTCGAAATATTACAAAATTATGGAAATTTTCGAATATAAAAATGTTAGAAAATTCCAAATAAATGTTCGGGGAATAATTATAAAATTTTGAGTGCATAGCAAAATTTGAATTAGGTATTCATGATAAGTGATTTTTAGTTGTCTTAGCCTAACTATTCTAAACTTAATATTTTCACCACTGTAGTGGGATTTTTTTGAACTCCTTAGATGTATTTCAAAAGTACCAAGATGAATAATTATGGAAGACTTCTTGTCAACTAAAAGTATTTTACAAATCAATTTTAATAATAAAATAAACGAGATCTTTTTAGTGAATTTCCTATAGTTTCATAGATTTTAAATATCTAGTTGAGTAATTTTGAAAGTATATTAAATATTTGGAGACAATACCGGAGGCAAAACAATAATAAACTTTCTTTTTTTACAAAAAATTAAGTATTAAATAAAAAAAACTCAAATTAAATCATGCGGAAATTTTGGAATTTTACTTCAAAGATGAATGACATTTTTTCATGCTTTGCAAACAATTTATGGAAAATAGTTATCTCCCTAATGTTTACATATATTTTGTTAAAAAAAAAAAAATAACAAATGAATTAAAAAATAAAAAAAAATATATTTAAAAAATAAGCAGATAATGAAAATGATGTGAATGCAACAATGCGCAGATTTCATATCAAAATGAACCGTTTTATGGCAAAACTTCAGTGCTCCTTAAAAAAGAAAAAGAAGCAAGCAAATTGCTAAATTCGGCTATGGCGAATCTTTAATACCCTCCACCTCAAATGTGTGTGAAATAAAGTCGTTATATTTCGTACAAACACATTCATACAAACACTTACAAACATATACATATACATAAAAGTTTTTCTGAAATATAACCCAGGAACACATAATGCATCATAAAATTTGTTATATTTTTGGCTATAACTTGGACCGGTAATAAAGAACATATAACTTAATATTATGACAAATTTTATTCTAATTTGTCGATTTCTTAGATGTAGCCTCAGATATCGGTCTTTTAATAAACTGAACCAGTTTTGCTGGTATTAAATAGGAAATTTCACAGGGCAAATTTCATTGAGCTTTGTAAATTATTGTGGATGTGAGCGTACAAACAAATGATGGACAGATAGACAAAGCTAAATCGACTTAGATTTTTATTTGATGAAGGAATTTGTATACATTACAGTGTCTGATATGATTCCTTCTTAGTTATTATAACTTCATCATCACTTATGCTGGTGGAGGGTATAAAAATGCACGTTGGAAAAAAAGCGGCGCACGCTCTAACAAAAACAACAAATGATGGTAACAATTCTACCATTAACTTGAAAACAATCTAAACACATTTACACACACACATACTAATACTTACATACTCTTACACAGATATAAATACTAATTTAATAAATTATTAGAAAGTTTTTTCTTTGCAGTTTTCTTTTCTTTCTTCTTTCTATTTTTGTTTAAGGGGGATGGATCTTTCAATTGTTATTATTATTTTTGTTTTTGCAATTTGGTCGAATTTCCAGTGCATGACTTAAATCCAACAATAAATAACAGAAAATATAATAAAACATTATAAATTATAAAAAAAAAAACAAAATAATAATAAATAAAACTCGACTGAATGAGTGAATTTATAACGTTACAATAACACGAGTACGATTTTCTATTATTTCTTATTTTTTATTTACGAAAACTTTTTAATTGTAGTTTTCTTAGAAAAACATATTTTTTTCTATTATATATTTTTGTTGTTATTGCTAGATTGTAAGATCTTAAATATATAATTTTTTTCGAACTTTTATCATATTACACACTTATAATATGAGCATTTTATTAGCGATAGATTGTAATAAAATTATTTAAATATTTAAATATATTAAATATTCTGTTTAACCGAATTTTTAAGACCCTCCTCCTCCATAATACCCCTCTGAAATATTTATATTTTTATATTTAATAACTGATTAGTTTCCATATGTCTGTCCTACACTTTACAGAAGGCAATAGACGCTCGACAAATAATTAATTTTCTTAGGATACTGTCAGATATCCTAAGTGGGGCTGAAAAAATAATGTCCAACGATATACTTTGACGCCAACAACTCCACAAAATAGATAGTAAAATAATGAGATACAATGCGTTCAACCACTTTTACGCAACAAAATGTTCTTTGTGTCAAGCGAAAAGGCAGTAAAATAACAGAATAAAATTTTCGAAAATTTTTAAATTCAAGTAAATAAAAAAATTTTAATAAATTTCTAGTTAATAGACAAATTTTCGATAATTTCGAATAATAAAAAAAATCAAAAATTTGAAAATAACATTGAAATGCTTTAAAACTTCGAAAATATGACACAAAATTCCCACATTTCAAAAAGTAATATTATTATAAATTTCGAATAACAAAATTTCGGAAAATCCGAAAAGCGACGCTTTCGAAAATTTCGAATAAATAACATAATTTCCATAAATTTTGAATTAATAACAAAAGTTTGAAAAAATTCGAATGTAAAGCAAAATTCTCCTTGTCCAATAGCAAAATTTTAGAAAATTTCGAATATCAAGTAAATAACATAATTTTTCGATAAATTCGAACAAATAAGAATATTTTTATAAGTTTCAAATAAATAGCAAATTTTACGAAAATTTCAAATAAACCACATAATTATTGAAAATTTCGAATTGAAAGGAAATTTCGAATAAATAACAAAATTTTCGAAAATTTCGAATGAAAAAAAAAATTTGTTAAATTTAAAGCAAAAAAATTTCCTAAATTTCTAATAAATAGCATAATTTTAAAAATTTCAAATAAATTTCGAACGAATAGCAATATTTTTGTAAATTTCGAATAAATAATATAATTTTTGATGGTCTCGGACATTTTGAATAAAAATTTGTTGTTTTGAAAAATTTCAAATATACAATTTTCGAATTTAAAGTATAATTTTCGAACAAATTTTATAAAATTCGAATAAAAAACAACATTGTTGAAAATTTTGAAAAAAATGTTCGAAAATTGAGAATGAAGAGCTAAATTTAAAAAATTTCGAATTATGAATTTCCAATATATAACACAATTTCGAATATATAATAAAATTTTGGATTTTTAAAATATTTTGAATATAAATTTCGAACATATTAATTATATATCTAAATTTTCGAAAATTTCAAATGAATTTCAAAATTTTCATATAAATAGTAAAATAATTGAAAACACAACAAAATTTTTTTAAGCTATAAATAAAAATCAAGATTTTAAAATATCTTTTTTAAAACTTTTGTGAGCTAAAAATCGATTCCAGAGAGTCATTTATATTCAATAGGCTTCGTCATTGACTCAAATCTTAAAAATTGCGATATGTAGATACAGTGATGATTCAGAAAGTCGTTAGTATACTTTAAGAGTTTTTCTGTTCGTCAGAAGACTGATAAATTCTTCAAATCGTTAAGAGCGAATGAATTAAAAGGAATTGAAAGCTCAATGAAAACATTCAAAATTACAAGGATGAAAAACATACTGTTACAAAAATCTTTAAGGGATTAATGGCTAAATCGAAATCTAATTTTTATATAATTGAAAATTTAGAAATTCTATAGAATCTAAAACCTAATTCCCCATTTTTGGATAGTGTAGGGTACACGAAGAAGATATGAATAACTTAAAAAAACAAGAAATGAACAAAGGTATTCACAAAAACAACTAAACAACTCATTGAGTCAACCAGATCACACCGTCAGTCAGAACTATTAAACGCAACCAACCTAGTTTTGTTTTGCAAATAAATTTTAGTGGGCTGCAAGAATTTGTATTAAGTTATATTTAGTACAATGTACGAGAAATAAATGTATATATATACGTATATATATACACTACAATCACACATATACAAGAGAAAAGATAAAAATAAATAATACTTGTAGTTTTTTTTTTTGAAGTGAGACAGAGAGTAGTACATGTTTTGCAGCTTTATAAACTTTAACTTTAAGTTCAAGGTAAATGAGAGGCACAAGCTGCAAAAAAATGCGATAATATAATATATAGATTTGATTTGTATAAAATAGATACGAATAGTGAAAAAAATTATTAATAAATTTAATTAATCAAAGATTAAAGTTATTTTATAGGAAAAGACTTTATAGAGGTATAAACATTTTTAGGTTTAAAGGGTTTATTACAAAGACTTCTGAATTCAGATGAAGCATTTTTTTGGACAAAAACTCAAAATTAAATTAAAAATTATCATTGACAACGTTTTATGATCTGATAAATCAAATCAAGATAAAATAAGTTCACAGTAACAACACGTGAAAAATATTATAAAGAATGAGATCGGAAAAATTTTATCATACATAAATGTTATATATGTTAAAAACTAAACCACTAAACTTTCAATTTTAATATTTTTATTTGATTCAAATTATTATAGCAATTTACAAAAAATATATATTTTAATTTAAGCACTTGTGATGCAAATTTGAAGCTTTTTCGAAAACACTTCCATTAAGTGCTTTCTGTCACTTTCCTCGAACAGGTAGTCTATCTCCGTTTAAAATTTACTACACTTTTAAACGCCTTTTTGTGCTGTTCTCTTTTTACAAGAACCCAATACCTATTCACTGGCTTTAGCTTCGGCCAGTTTGGAGGATTTGCCTCTCTTGTTATAAATTTACATTATTTTTCTCTTACCACTCAAGGTCTGGTAAACAGCTGCAGTGACAGAACTGCAGACCAAAAATAAGTCGGTACATTTTGAAGTCTTATGAATGGAAGCAGTTTTTTTTTTTTGTAAATATTCATTGGTCTAAATTTCAGTATTTATAGATGATATTTATGCATATTGTTTGTCATACCAACAACGTTTTGGTAATTTTTTACTGTTTTTGGGTCCTAAACTTTTCTTCAAGTATCATTAACATAAATTGTTTGCCCAGGAAGTTGCGAAAAATTTGTCAGAACAAAAATTTCGTCATCTATTTCGCAGCAAAAATATTTTTTTTAGAAAACTTGATTTAAATTTCCATGCCGTCTTTTTCGAATAAAAATTTTTTAAAGCGTTCCTGTAACGAACTTTTTGAGCTTTGAATGTTTTTAAGCCTGCAATAGTTTTAATTTATCGTACCAAATAGTACAAGAACTGAGCAAAAATGGACAGCTTTCCTAACGGTTGTGTTGGGATGTCTTTTGAAAATGCTTTCTATTTTTTGACTTAAGAAACATCATGTGGACCATTCCCTCTGCCTGAACCAGGATTGATATCAACGGACAAGTTTTCTCCGTAATATTTAATAACATTGGAAAGAGTTTGATGGTAGACTTTTGAATGCTTCTCCACTTTTATGTTAGATCAAGTTGGATTTTCTTGAAAATATTTAATAATTTTAAAACGCACTTTTTTCTGGTCACTCATTTCAATCAATCAATTTTTTGACATTAAACATAATAACTGACAGCTTTGGCAAAGGTAACTTGATTAAAATACAAAATATGAAATTATATATCGTTTTTAATCCCGTCGTTGTATTGTATTATTTTTCAATTGCATGTTTTAAGTTCATAACTTATTATTAGTTGGCGCATGTTTAATTTAATTTAATATTTTTCCTTTCTTTCTATTTGAAAAACAAAAAATATCCATTTCCATTATCATAATTTTTAACTAATAATTATTTTATGTGAGAATGAAAGTAAATGAATTAAATAAAAAGTTAACAAACTTTTCTTTGCAAAATTTTGTATAAAAATTGTTTGAATTTCATTACCAAAAACAATGAACTTGACAAATGAAAACAATTGGGAACAGGTAGCAACTGAAATATCATAACAATTGCGTTATTTTAAAATACAAGAAATTTACAAGACTTATTAACAAATAATGTTTATGAATACAATTCACATGGTGACATTTTGCTTATTCGCTTTAAATCAACAAATATAAGCTTAAAGATCGGAAATTATATAAATTTTATAATTTCAATTTAAAATGTTAATTTATAAAAAAAAAGAAATGATTCATAATTCTGCATAAGATATTTTAAAGTCTTCTCAAGTATTTTGAAAGAAATACGTCATAAAAACAAATATTAGCGTTGCAATTCAGTGTTGCCAATTTAGCTTATTTCTTATTAAATTTCATTCTTCACATTATTATCCCATTTATGGCCGCCACTCGATGCTGTTAAGGTAAAATAAATAGATTTGTTATTGGCGTATATTTTAGTAACAAAATCCAACTAACTAGATCATTAAGCATTATAGTTTCCGAGATATCGCGTGTAAAGACCAATTACTTGTGCAAAGATTAAAAATTTCAAAAATTAAGTTCTTACTGGATCTTTAAAGACCAGTAATTTGGATTTGAACATTTTGCCAAAGAAAAATGTGCGTAAAAGTCGCAGGTTTAAAAATTTCAGAAATTCAGATCTTACCAAAAAACCTGGTTCAGATAGAAGAAATGGTCCACATGACATTTTTAAAAAATAGAAAGCATTTTCAAAAAATTACCCTACACATCCGGTATAAAGAAAAAAGTCGCAGGTTTAAAAATTTCAGAAATTTAGATCTTACCAAAAAACCTGTTTCATCAGATAGAAGGAATGTTCCACGTGATTTTTGTAACAGCTTTTTAAAAAAATCACTCTATACATCCGGTAGGAATGCGGCCAGTTCGTTCAGTGTTCGGACAATTTCAAAAAGTTAAAGCTAATGCAGGTTTAAATACATACAAACCTCAAAAAGTTCCTGACAGGAACGCTGCTTAAAAATTAGAGTCCAAAAACAGAGCATGGAAATTGAAGTCAAGATTTCTAAAAAAATATTGTTGATGCAAAACAGATAACGAGATGTTCGTACTGACAGATTTTTCGCAACTTCTTGGTAAAAAATTTATATTGCTGATGCTCGAAGAAATGTTGAAGAAAATTTAATAATCCAAACTCAGTTAAATTTTTTCCAAAAATTCTTGGTATGGCAAAGCAATATGAAGTTGCGGATTAAGAGGCCAGTCCTTTACATTTAGGAATGTTTAACAAAAAAGGCTGCTTCCATTCATAAGACTTCATTGAATGTCCAGTTATTTATGGCCTGACTTGGCATCCTGTCACTATGGTTAACATGTCCTTTAGAAATTTGTGATATTTGTACCAAGAGACACAAATTCTTCAAACTTCCCGGAGCTAAGGCCAGTGGAGAGAAATTGGGCTCTTGTTAAAAGAGAATTGAAGACCACAAAAAAGGTGTCCAAAAGTGTGGAAGATTTTAAACGGAGATAGACATTTTATTTGAGCAAAGTGGCAGGAAGCACTAAAAAGGTTAACAGCAGAGTTTTCGAAAAAGGTTAAAAATTTCATCACTAGTGATTTTTATTTCTTTGTAAATTATAATAATTTCAATTATAGAAACATAGAAACCTAATATAGATTTATTTTACTGACCCTTTTTAATGACCCATAACCTATAATTTCTAATCTTTCAAAATGCTTGTTAAATATTTTTAATATTAAAAAAAACATGTAAAAAAAAACATTTCACCTCTAGTGAAATTAATTATATTTCTTAATAGTTTTGTGTGTTTATGCACTCAAAACCCAAAATCAAAAACATAAATTAATTTTAACAAAAAAAATTAAAAAATAGAAAGAAAACTCAGATGAAAAAAAAAAATATATAAATTTCTTATTGACTAAATTCTAAGAAATATTTCCAAATACATATTTTTCATATTTCTAAAAGTGTTTTATTTCATTTAGCGAATATCAAAATATTTTTAGTTTTTATATTAAAAAAATGGACCCATTTTTGTTATTCTATGCTGTTTATTATAGTTCTCTCTATATATACATATTTGCCATTTTAAATTGGGCCTATTTTTATGTCTGTATTTGTACATATAAAAATAATGATATTCTAAAGTCCATATAGAAATGTATAGACATTAAATATAGTGGTATATTTTCCATTTTTTTTAATTTATTTACAGTCACTCTACTAATAATTAGTACTTAGCTAATTTATATACATAAATATAAATATATTTAGTGTCCATTTAAAGAGACACACGACGCTTTTGTGTGCGAATAATATTCCCTATATAATATTTTTTTATTAATATAACACTTAGTAGGTAACGAATATTAAAGGTCTCTACAATTAATTAATTAATTTATGAAATAACATTTTTCCGAAAAACTATAAAACTGTTTTGAGGGACCTAAAACCTCACCTGTGAATTCAATATACGAAGCCTTTTGACTTAATCCGCCAATAATGAATAAAATATTATATTTTTTTAAAATGCGTAAGAAATACTTCAAATACCATCTATGATTTTGGCTTTAATAATTAGAAATTCTGGAGATTCATTATCTTCTAGATCAGAATATACGAGAGACCCTCTTTGAATAAGTTCCACAAAATCAAGCATTTCCGCATAGAATGATAAACAGCTGCTATTTTAAATTCAGCATTCAATAGATGCCAAAGTTTAGATACATTTTATTCAATCGCTACAAGAATAAATAATTTGAATAAAAGAGATTTTTTGCTAGGGAGGGAACGATTGTTAGCAGAAATGTACGGTCAACGTGTATCAACTTAAGAAACTTATTGACTATGGTTTCTACAATAAAATTGGTGAATTCGTCACACAAAGACAAACTGATACGTAGGCAGCAGAAAAAGGAAGAAGAAATTCGCTTTTTCAACGAGTAATAAAATCAGTCATTTTCCTTTATTGAAAGGTAATAAAATACATTCAAAGGTAAAAAATTTAAAACCCTTAAGAGTTGAAGCCGAGACATTGAAAAACAATCTTTCATTTCGGAATGAATGCTTGAACTCTATAAAAGTAATCTGCAAAATCAAGAAGATGATGAATATGCATGGATGGAGCGGCGGTTATGCATTGTAATTCAACGTGACCACGAGAGTATTGTACAGAGATCCTCTCTGAATATTCGACCTAATGTGAGACCACAATCTTGTATGAGAAATTTTGAATCATACACTATATAGTTTGTTTTGATTAAAGTTTTTATCTTGAATATGATTTATTTTCGACGAGTGTTAATATTTTAAGTCGGAAAGGATGACAATATACAACAACGAATATGCATGGAGCCACGGTAATCCTTATATTTTTTTGTGAACACAAGAATGTTGTGTGTTAAAAGCAGATAATCTATACAGAGGTCAATTTAAGAAGGACCTCTGATGAGAGAAGCCAAACTTCTACCACTTCAATCTTTCGCTAGAATCGTCAAAATATCCCACTATGGCGAAATAAAAATCTTCTATTATTAAAATGTCTGGGCACATGTTGGGGTAAAGTTTATCAAATCTCGTCTTTGACTGACACTCGTAATGATGGCCGTACAGTGCTTTATAGGAATATGCTTCACCTTGCTTCAAATTGGCTTGATTTAGTTTTTATTCGAATATCGGAGTTATAGTCTTTCTGTCATCTTAATTATGGAAAAGTTAAGTTAAATATAATAAAAACTTTGTTGTAACAGTTTTGCTATTGTTGGAATTTTACTCAAGGAAACAACTTGTGGTTCATACAGATGTTGCTGACTTGACAATTTTTGACCGATTGATTCCGGAGATCCAATTGACATGGGAACGTTGGAAAAAGTATAGGAAACGGTGAACAAAAATTTGTACTAAGTAAAAAATTAAAATTAATAACTCTTATACATCTTAGCTACAGTATTGAAATGACTTCCTATGTATTTTATTTTTAACAGGATACCAAAAATTTCTATACAAAAAAAAAAAAAAAAAAAAAAAAAAAAAAAAAAAACGTTAAAGGTTGTGCTAATGACATCATGTTATTTCAAGTAAATATGTCAAATTCAAATTTTATTGATTTTTTTCTTTTTGAAGGAAACATATTTGTTGTCATCATTTATTTTATTTTTCTCTTTCCCTGTTACATAACGAAAGAACGAACGAAAATTTTTGATTAACAAATTGAAATTTTAAAAATACAATCTGTAGGGAACCTACAAGTAAATAAAACAAATCCAGCTTTTTTATGTACATATAGACAGACATATTAATATATACATTAATTTATACATACAAACATTCATATGTACATATCTACAACAATAATAAATACATAAATGTATAGTGCCAATTTTTATATTCGCTTTTTTATTTTGTCTCCGTCCTGGTGATGTTTGTTTAACTGAACTATTGTTAGTTTTCGATTCGAATAAAATTCTAGTGGGCAAAATGTATAATAATAATTATCATAATAATGATCTTCATAATCAGGATGATGACTCAACATGAAAAACAAGTAAGAATGCTATATTCGGCTATGACGAATCTTCAATACCCTCCACCATAAAAGCAAATATGTTATACATTCACTCACATACACACAGGAAATGAGTCATAAAATTTGTTATATAACTTTTTATATGCTGAACCGATTTTGATAATTTTTGGAGTGATAATGAATTACATAATGAATTATATACTAATTTGTCGATTTCAAATTAAGAGTTTTACGAAAATTCTTCGATGGAACTTAGAGGTTGCCTCAGATATTTGTCTATATCGATTTTGTTGTTTTTAAAAAAGACCATATATATTAATAAATTATGGGATGTGAGATGATTCCTTTTTAGCGTTACACACGGCATGACAAAGTTAATATACTCTCTTCATCACTTGTGCTGGCGGAGGGTAAAAACAAAAACAAAATCTTCCAAAAAGTTTTATTAAAAACTGAAAGAATTTCTTATGGGGAATGACCGAATGTAATAATGAAGAATGGAAAGATTGTACGAAAATGCAATAAAAACAAAACAGCAAAAAACGATTTTTGTATGAAAATAATTATAATAGTTTATGTATGTGTTTGTTTGTGTGTGTGTGAGTTTTATGTCTTATTTTATTTTTTTCGTTTAATGACAATAATACTTAATTTGCATAAAAATCTATTAAATTGTAAAAAGACACGTAATATTTACTTTACGCATATAATTGAACATTTAGAGAGCATTGAACAATTTGAATATGATTCAAACATTTTTTGTTACCAAAATGTTGAATTTTGAAAATGAAATATTAAAAAATATTCTAAAAATAATAAGTTTTAATATGTACAGTAACTTAATTATATATTTTGGTCACTTTTAGACTTTTAAACTCTTATGATCGGCTAAGATCGATTATAATTTACTACACTCCGTAATTCAAACTTAATTAGAATTTTAACTAAATTAAAAATTTTATTAAAACCCGAAATAGAAGATTAACTGGAATCTTGACAATAATCTGAAGTTAAACCTGGAACCCGAACTTTTAGCCTGTAGTAGAGCCATGAAAAATAACCTTGATAATAACCTGTATTGGGGTATCTGAACTATAAATGAACTATATCACTTTAATGGATGTTGAAAAATTATCGAAATTGATCATAAACTAATGGGAGTCAGTGGAAATTTTAAATTTTAGTCGAAATTTTATTTTTTTATAAAAATTTAAAATCTTAGTAAAAATTTTGATTTTTAGTAAAAATTTGCACTTTTTGTAAACATTTTTTTAAATTTAATTTTTAGTTAACATTTTGATTTTTAATAGTATTTTATATTTTAAGTAAAAATTTTTACTTTTTAAAAAAAATTAAATTTTTAGAAAAAAATTAAATTTTTAAATAAAATTTTGATTTTTAGTAAAAATTTTAATTTTTAGTAAAAATTTAAATTTTTAAAAAAAATTTTAATTTTTAGTAAAAATTTTCATTTTTAGTAAAAATTTTCATTTTTAATAAAAATATTCACTTTTAGTAAAAATTTTCATTTTTAATAAAAATTTTCATTTTTAGTAAAAATTTTCATTTTTAGTAAAAATTTTCATTTTTAGTAAAAATTTTCATTTTTAGTAAAAATTTTCATTTTTAGTAAAAATTTTCATTTTTAGTAAAAATTTTCATTTTTAGTAAAAATTTTAATTTTTAGTTAAAATTTAATTTTTTTTAGTAATTTTGTTTTTACCAAAAATTAAATTATTAGTAAACATTTTAGTTTTAAGTAAAAATTTTATTTTATTGAAAATTAATTTATTTTATTAGCATTAACCTCAATTGCGAGAGGATATTTGTAAGAATGATATTGGACCGATCATCACTAAGATTTGTTATTGGTCAATAATAATCATCTAATTTAATTTAGTTACGTACTGCGGAGTTTACAACTTTACATGGAAAGAAAACCAGACAGCGTTTAAAAAAACTATACTGGGTGAACATTTGTAGAGGTCCATCGCTGGTCTTAAATTGGACATCACAATCCGAGGATTTAAATAGAGAACCTCTTTGATATTAAAAAAAAGAGTTTGATCACAATGGGTCGAAAACAAACAGGAGTTCCATGAAGTACGTAAAATAAGGTGTGGAAGATGTGCTGTGCCCAAAATGTGCACTTAAAGTAAACATATGAGATAATAAGTATTTAGTGGTAGAATGTTGCTTAGATTTCGAACAATATTGTATAAACAGTATATTAGATATCTATTTTTGTCGTTCTAAATTTTTTAAATAATCAAAAAGTAGAGCAATAGGTGGACTTAAGATAATGCAGAAGTATCCCAAAATTTATTTATTTAAAAATTAAACATTCAATGCCATTTAAAAATCTCCTCTTCAGTACAGCTGCCAAACTGTACTGCTGAATGTAAAATATTCGAAATATTCAAGAATCGTGGTCTAAGCAAGATTATTGTTAGTATTCTGGCTGCGATACATATCTAATAATATGCTCTAGAAAAGAACTGATCTGCCAATGTTTTCTACTGAAAATAAAAACAAAACGTCGCTGGATTATTAATATTGTCATAAACTGAATACACCGGAGAACTGACGGAAGAAACAAATATTTAAGTAAGTTACTATTTTTGCTCTTAATTTTAATTATTAGAATTTCATCAAGTTCTCCGAATAATGTATTAAATATAAATCGTGTCAATATATGATAAATTTATTTGAGTGGGTTTATTTCAATACAAATTATATTGACATTCTTCATTCATATAAATATTTTTCTTTGTTTTAAACAGATTTTCGTTAATTTTCTTATTTGACATTGATGTTTAAACAACAGAGGTTTGCCATGACAACATTCAGTCAGTTACAGCCACAGAAAAAAAGAGGTTTGTCCGATTAAAATTATACCACATAATTGTGGTTTTATAGAATGTTACAATAAAAAGTGTTATTTAAAATATTAAACAGAGAATTATATACAAGAAATAAATATGTGTGTGAAGATAAATTTTAAAATTTGATCCTAGACACAAACCTTTTCACTTAACAGAGCTCTGTTAACCAATTAACAGAGCTCTGTTAACGGTTTAACAGAGCTCTGCACAATCAGAATACTGACAAAAAACAAGGATTTCGGGAAAACGGGACAACATGGGCGGATGAATCCAAGTGGAAATGGTGACCAATACCTCCAGTTATCACACCCCATAGCCAGAATATTTAACAGAGCGAGTTTTCATACCAAATTTTGAAAAAATTTAAAGTTAAAATCTCAAAGGATAATCAAGGATTCCACGAAAACGGGACAACATGGGCGGATGAATCCAAGTGGAAGTGGTGGCCAATACCTTCAGTTATCACACCCCATAGCCAGAATATTTAACAGAGCGAGTTTTCATACAAAATTTTGAAAAAAATTAAAGTTAAAATCTCAAAGGATAATCAAGGATTCCACGAAAACGGGACAACATGGGCGGATAAATCCAAGTGGAAATGGTGGCCAATACCTCCAGTTATCACATCCCATAGCCAGAATATTTAACAGAGCGAGTTTTCATATCAAATTTTGAAAAAAATGTTAAACCTAAAATCTCAAAGGATAATCAAGGATTCCACGAAAACGGGACAACATGGGCGGATGAATCCAAGTGGAAATGGTGGCCAATACCTCCAGTTATCACACCCCATAGCCAGAATATTTAACAGAGCGAGTTTTCATACCAAATTTTGAAAAAATGTTAAACCTCAAATCTCAAAGGATAATCAAGGATTCCACGAAAACGGGACAACATGGGCGGATGAATCCAAGTGGAAATGGTGGCTAATACCTCCAGTTATCACACCCCATAGCCAGAATATTTAACAGAGCGAGTTTTCATAGCAAATTTTGAAAAAAATGTTAAACTTAATATCTCAAAGGATAATCAAGGATTCCATGAAAACGAGACAACATGGGCGGATGAATCCAAGTGGAAATGGTGGCCAATACCTCCAATTATCACACCCCATAGCCAGAATATTTAACAGAGCGAGTTTTCATACCAAATTTTGAAAAAATGTTAAACCTCAAATCTCAAAGGATAATCAAGGATTCCACGAAAACGGGACAACATGGGCGGATGAATCCAAGTGGAAATGGTGGCCAATACCTCCAGTTATCACACCCCATAGCCAGAATACTTAACAGAGCGAGTTTTCATAGCAACTTTTGAAAAAAATGTTAAACCTAAAATCTCAAAGGATAATCAAGGATTCCACGAAAACGGGACAACATGGGCGGATGAATCCAAGTGGAAATGGTGGCCAATACCTTCAGTTATCACACCCCATAGCCAGAATATTTAACAGAGCGAGTTTTCATACCAAATTTTGAAAAAATTTAAAGTTAAAATCTCAAAGGATAATCAAGGATTCCACGAAAACGGGACAACATGGGCGGATGAATCTAAGTGGAAATGGTGGCCAATACCTCCAGTTATCACACCCCATAGCCAGAATATTTAACAGAGCGAGTTTTCATATCAAATTTTGAAAAAAATGTTAAACTTAAAATCTCAAAGGATAATCAAGGATTCCACGAAAACGGGACAACATGGGCGGATGAATCCAAGTGGAAATGGTGGCCAATACCTCCAGTTATCACACCCCATAGCCAGAATATTTAACAGAGCGAGTTTTTATACCAAATTTTGAAAAAATGTTAAACTTCAAATCTCAAAAGATAATCAAGGATTCCTGGAAAACGGAACAACATGGGCGGATGAATCCAAGTGGAAATGGTGGCCAATACCTCCAGTTATCACACCCCATAGCCAGAATATTTAACAGAGCGAGTTTTCATATCAAATTTTGAAAAAAATGTTAAACTTAAAATCTCAAAGGATAATCAAGGATTACACGAAAAGGGGACAACATGGGCGGATGAATCCAAGTGGAAATGGTGGCCAATACCTCCAGTTATCACACCCCATAGCCAGAATATTTAACAGAGCGAGTTTTCATACCAAATTTTGAAAAAATTTAAAGTTAAAATCTCAAAGGATAATCAAGGATTCCACGAAAACGGGACAACATGGGCGGATGAATCCAAGTGGAAATGGTGGCCAATACCTCCAGTTATCACACCCCATAGCCAGAATATTTAACAGAGCGAGTTTTTATACCAAATTTTGAAAAAATGTTAAACTTCAAATCTCAAAAGATAATCAAGGATTCCTGGAAAACGGAACAACATGGGCGGATGAATCCAAGTGGAAATGGTGGCCAATACCTCCAGTTATCACACCCCATAGCCAGAATATTTAACAGAGCGAGTTTTCATATCAAATTTTGAAAAAAATGTTAAACCTCAAATCTCAAAGGATAATCAAGGATTCCACGAAAACGGGACAACATGGGCGGATGAATCCAAGTGGAAATGGTGGCTAATACCTCCAGTTATCACACCCCATAGCCAGAATATTTAACAGAGCGAGTTTTCATATCAAATTTTGAAAAAAATGTTAAACCTCAAATCTCAAAGGATAATCAAGGATTCCACGAAAACGGGACAACATGGGCGGATGAATCCAAGTGGAAATGGTGGCTAATACCTCCAGTTATCACACCCCATAGCCAGAATATTTAACAGAGCGAGTTTTCATAGCAAATTTTGAAAAAAATGTTAAACTTAATATCTCAAAGGATAATCAAGGATTCCATGAAAACGAGACAACATGGGCGGATGAATCCAAGTGGAAATGGTGGCCAATACCTCCAATTATCACACCCCATAGCCAGAATATTTAACAGAGCGAGTTTTCATACCAAATTTTGAAAAAATGTTAAACCTCAAATCTCAAAGGATAATCAAGGATTCCACGAAAACGGGACAACATGGGCGGATGAATCCAAGTGGAAATGGTGGCCAATACCTCCAGTTATCACACCCCATAGCCAGAATACTTAACAGAGCGAGTTTTCATAGCAACTTTTGAAAAAAATGTTAAACCTAAAATCTCAAAGGATAATCAAGGATTCCACGAAAACGGGACAACATGGGCGGATGAATCCAAGTGGAAATGGTGGCCAATACCTTCAGTTATCACACCCCATAGCCAGAATATTTAACAGAGCGAGTTTTCATACCAAATTTTGAAAAAAATGTTAAACTTAAAATCTCAAAGGATAATCAAGGATTCCACGAAAACGGGACAACATGGGCGGATGAATCCAAGTGGAAATGGCGGCCAATACCTTCAGTTATCACACCCCATAGCCAGAATATTTAACAGAGCGAGTTTTCATACCAAATTTTGAAAAAATGTTAAACTTCAAATCTCAAAGGATAATCAAGGATTCCTGGAAAACGGAACAACATGGGCGGATGAATCCAAGTGGAAATGGTGGCCAATACCTCCAGTTATCACACCCCATAGCCAGAATATTTAACAGAGCGAGTTTTCATACCAAATTTTGAAAAAAATGTTAAACTTAAAATCTCAAAGGATAATCAAGGATTCCACGAAAACGGGACAACATGGGCGGATGAATCCAAGTGGAAATGGCGGCCAATACCTTCAGTTATCACACCCCATAGCCAGAATATTTAACAGAGCGAGTTTTCATACCAAATTTTGAAAAAATGTTAAACTTGAAATCTCAAAGGATAATCAAGGATTCCACGAAAACGGGACAACATGGGCGGATGAATCCAAGTGGAAATGGTGGCCAATACCTTCAGTTATCACACCCCATAGCCAGAATATTTAACAGAGCGAGTTTTCATACCAAATTTTTAAAAATTTTAAACTTAAAATCTCAAAGGATAATCAAGGATTCCACGAAAACGGGACAAGTGAAATGGTGGGAAATGGGTTCATTGATTATAATCAATAACCAGGGTATTTAACAGAATGTGTTTGATTGATTTTTTCTATTGAAATGAACATACTAAATTATAATCAATGATTTTAGGAAAATGGAACAATATGAAAAATCTTAAATTTTAGTATAATATGAGCTGTGTGGCATTTTAACTGACTTATTTCAATAATGTTATTAAAGATTTGGTTAATCACGGATATTTTTACTTATAGAAAACATATGTAGACATGAATTGTTAAATATTAGTTTTGACATTTGTGTTAGGAATTCTTTCTTATTATTTAAAAATATATTAAAAAATAATTTTAAGGTGAAAATATGTATTTTTTAAATAATCCAACTAATTAATTGTCGGATAAGACCGGGTACACAATTCCCTACACCACTGCCTAAGCATGAAAAATGATGGATCCATTCATAAATATGTTTTTATGATTTTTAGTGGTCTATATATATAAAATAGGAAGTGTATATATTTGTATGCAAGTATGTTTGTATACATAAAATTTTCACTTAATTATCCTAATATACATGAAAGTAACATAGGCTATAAAACATGTCGATGCGACCAGGGGGAGGGATACCCCCCCATAAGAAGCAAATATTGAGTATCGAATATGTAAAGAGCTATTACAGCGAAAGTCTTAAAATTTTGCAGCTATTGTGCTACTTGAAACACCATTATTGAAAAAATATAGGACTTATAGGATCAGTGGCCATATAAAGCAAATTTTAATACAAGTGCAACACAAACATCGAAAATTTTGGTAAGATGATATGACCAACTTTGATCTTGTGTTCGGAACAACTGCTTCTCAAAATAAATTAGAATACATTTAAATGGTTTCCATATGAAATTTAATTTAATTATGTTAAGAAATTCCAAAGTTTCAGAATTATTATAACAATATTTAAATGTAAGAAAAACATATGAAATAAATTATTAAAGTTGTCCTTCTCTTTGTGGAAGATTTCTCTCACAAAATTTTTGTAATTAGATTTTTGTTTAAATTTCGTTTACCATTGCCTTTATATTATAAAAATGTTAGCGCTGTAAGGTTTAAGATAAAATTTGTTTCTTATGTTAAATAAAATACATGTTATTGAAGACGCCATATAATTTACAGACTAATGTTATTAATAGATAACAACATTTTATAACTGTAAAATACGTTACTTTAACAAGTAAACAAATATATTGGAATGACTAAAAACGACTATGTAATACACTATAATAATTGTGAACCTATTTTTTAAAAATAAGTTTATATGTAATTTTTATGTTTTATACATTCAAATATAAATGATCAATTTAAAATAATTTTGGAGAGTATTGAAAAATAATGTGAGCGACGTAGGCTTTAACATGTTTTTCGGTGGAACCTATCATCAAAAAAAAATCAGTATTTACAAACGTTATCATTAACAAAAATATGATTTTTTAAAGTACCACCCAATATGGAATTTTATTTTGATTACTCTTTATCCACATACGTATATATAAATGAACCTGTCTTTGTCTTCCGTAGGGGGGGGGGGTTAGGAACCCTCTGTATAAATGAATATTTATTATCGAATATCTAAAGAGGTATTAAAATGAGAGTATTAAGATTGCATACCAATTTCATTTCGATTTAGGTCAAGGGGAGATGTACCCTTTATTTATCTAAGAACAGATACGCTAAAAGACATCCACTTTGACAGAATCTGCGTTGAAAGAAATTTTAATTTTAATGCATGTCGTGATTTATAAAATTTCTTTCGGAATCTAGGACTAAGAGGATTTAAAGTGCAGCAAAGCGCACCAGGTATTATTGCACCAAGGACTTATTATACATTCATTAGCTTAAACACCGATTACGGTAAATAAGAACTACATTGAAATATGGTAACATATTCTTAAATATAAAACTTTATAAATAAAAAAGAAGAATTTTTCTAAATTTACATATTTAAGAACCTTTTACTCCAGAACACTATTTCGGGAAGTGGGATTATAAAGGTGTCATTACCGAATATGGCCCGATGAGTATCAGACTAGATTCATATATTAAGAACGGTTTAAAAAATTAGATCAAATTTAAAACCTTTTAATTTAAATTTGATCCAAACCTTTAAATTAATAATATATATTAATGATAGTTCGAGCAATAATTGTACCAATTGTTTAAAAGTTTTATAAGTTTAGTAAAATATAGACCGATTTTCGCAAAGAAAGTATTATATTTTCAATACAGTTAGAAAATTTTGGTGACGATTATATATTAAAATGGCTCATATTTATATATGAGTTTTATAAGTTCAAACCCGTTTTCCGGGAATAGGCGATATGAGTTATAACAAGATATATATCAATGTCGGTCAAATTATTAAAATTTTATTTAGACTGTTGGCAACATAATTATACTGAATTTGAATAGAATTGGTAGTATTTGCCCGCAAAATATGAACCGATATTGGTTAAATTGATAACATATATTCAAGACGATTAGAAAATAACTATGCCGAATTTAATTAAATTGCTCTTTATTAATTGGTTCTATAGGTTCAAAACTTTTTTCTGGAAAGGAGCTTTATATGAGCGCTATGTCAAAATATGAACCGATTTTAATAAAATTTATAACATATATTTTGGGCAGCTAAAAAATTTATTGTGCAAAATCTTAAAAAAATTTGTTCATATTTAGGAGTTTTATAAGCTATAAATCATATTCCAGGAAGAGGCCTTCTCTTTAGCCTTCAACTTCTTTCGGATTCAATAATAATTGAATTTTTGCAGTTACTTTAAAAAAACAAGTAAGAATGCTATATTCGGCTATGCCGAATCTTAAATACCCTCCACCACAAATTCGTGTAAAGTTAATACGTTAGGTTCCATTGATACACATACACTCACAAATGTATATAACACAGAAATACTTAATCAGTCATATAATTAGTTACAATTTAGGCTATAAATTTTTTCTACTGAACTGCCTTTTTTCTACCAAATTTCATTGAGCTCTGTTAATTTTTGTGGATGTGAGCAGACAAAGAGATTGACGAAAATCGACTGAGATTTTGAATTGATGCAAGAATATATACATTATGGGGTCTGAAATAATTCATTCTTAGCGTTACACACAGAATGACAAAGTAAATATTCTCTCTCTACCACTTGTACTGTGGAGCGTATAAAAACAAAAAATATGCTTGTTATAAGCTCAAAACAATTTTCCGAGAAAGGGCCTTATATGGGAGCTACAGCAAAATTCGGACCAAGATTGTTTATATTTATAATATACTTTGATTATAGTTAGAAAAATCATTGTGCTAAATTTTAATGGAATTGATCTTTATTTAAATGTTTTATAAACTCTAATCCGTTTTCCGGGAAATCCCGTTATAGGAAAATTTGGACCGATATAGGGCAAATTAATATAATATCTTCAGAACAGTTAGCAAAATAAATGTGTCGACATTCAATAGAATTGGTCTTTATTTACTCGGGAAGGGGCGTTATAATGGAGCTATATCAAAATATGGACCCATGTTAACAAAATTTATAACACATATTTATATGTTAATAAAATTTATAACATATATTTAAAATAAGTAGAAAATTAACTGTGTCAAATTTCAATAGAATTGGTTCCAATTTAAGAGTTTTATGAGCTATAAATCATATTCCGGGAAAGGGCCTTATATGGGAGCTATATCAAAATATAGACCCATGATAATAAAATTCATAATATATATTTAAAATAGTTAAAACAATAATTGTGCAAAATTTCAAAAGAATTAGTTCAAATTTAAAAGTTTTATAAGCTATAAATCATATTCCAGGAAAGGGCCTTATATGGGAGCTATATCAAAACATAGACCCATGTTAACAAAATTTATAACACATATTTAAAATAGTTAAAAAATTAATTATGCCAAATTTCAATAGAAATGGTTCAAATTTAAAAGTGTTATAAGCTATAAATCATATTCCGGGAAGGGGCATTATATGGGAGCTATATCAAAATATGGACCCATGTTAATAAAATTTATAATATATATTAAAAATAGCTAGAAAATTAACTGTGTCAAATTTCAATAGAATTGGTTCCAATTTAAGAGTTTTATGAGCTATAAATCATATTCCAGGAAAGGGCCTTATATGGGAGCTATATCAAAACATAGACCCATGTTAACAAAATTTATAACACATATTTAAAATAGTTAAAAAATTAATTATGCCAAATTTCAAAAGAATTAGTTCAAATTTAAAAGTTTTATAAGCTATAAATCATATTCCAGGAAAGGGCCTTATATGGGAGCTATATCAAAACATAGACCCATGTTAACAAAATTTATAACACATATTTAAAATAGTTAAAAAATTAATTATGCCAAATTTCAATAGAAATGGTTCAAATCTTAAAGTGTTATACGCTATAAATCATATTCCGGGAAGGGGCATTATATGGGAGCTATATCAAAATATGGACCAATATTAATAAAATTTATAACATATATTGAGAATGGTTAAAAAATTAGTTGTGACAAATTTCAGTAAATTATCTTAAGAATTGCGGCCCATATGGCACAAAGAGTTTGGGGTGTATCAAAATTTTGCATATTATAGCATATTATAACTTTTTTCCGGTTAATCAGATTTTGATAATTTTTTGCACGATGATGAAGCACGTGCAGTTGTATGCTAAAATTAATTTTTCGTTTAAGTCCAATTACATTTTTAGAAAAAATTATAAGAGTTGATTTTCGAAATTTTGAGGTTGTTTCAGATATCGATCTATAACTTCCTTGCTTATAAACCGATATAGCTGGTTTTAAATAGCAAACTGCTTAGGACAATAACAAACAATGTGGCCAAGTTTTATCGAATTTGGTCAATTATTCTAGGCGTGAGAATGTTTCCAACAGACAGACAGACGGACATAGCTAAATCGACTCAGTTTTTGATTTGATGCAATAATATATATACATTGTTGGGTCTGAGATGATTCCTTCTTGGCGTTACATACAGAATGACAAACTTAATATACCCTCACCACTTGTGGTGGTGGAGGGTATAAAAAGAAAAAAACAATAGTTCTTTTTCGAAGAGGTTATCACAGACATCGGTCTTTAACTTTTTTGTGTATGAACTAATATAGCTGGTTTTATATATGAAACTGTTTAAGACAATAACAGACAGCGTGGCCAAATTTCGCTGAATTCGGAGAATTATTGTAGGCGTAAGAATTTTGTCTGAGATGATTCCTCCTAGGCTTTACACACGGAATGCCATAGTTAATATACTCTCATTACCACTTGTGGTGGTAAGTCCGTCTGTCTGTCTGTTGGAAACATTCTACCGCCTAGAATAGTTGTCCGAATTCAATAAAACTTGGCCAAATTGTTTGTTTTTGTCCTAAGCAGTTTGCTATTTAAAACCAGCTATATCGATTCATAAGCAAGGAAATTATAGACCGATATCTGAAACAACCTCAAAATTTCGAAAATGAACTCTTATAATTTCTTCTAAAAATGTAATTGGACTTAAAAAAATTAATTTTAGCATACAACTGCACGTGCTTCAACAAAATCTGATTAAAAGGAAAAAAGTTATAAGCTATAATTGATACACCACAAACTCTTTGTGTCATATGGGCCGCAATTTTAAGATAATTTACTGAAATTTGTTACATATACTTATTTTGATACAATAATAAATCCAAAGATGTCATATTGTTCTGGGATCATTAATTGACCCAACTCCCATATAAGGACCCTTCCCATAATATGATTTATAGCTTATAAAACTTTTAAATTTGAACCAGTTCTTTTGAAATTTGGCAAAATCAATTTTTTAACTATTTTAAACCGGAAAACCGGTTTGAGCCTATAAAACAATCAAATAAACACTAATTTCATTGGAACTCGGTACAATGTATTTTTTAACTATTTTTATTGTATATTTTTAGTTAGAACAATCTCGGTTTATATTTTGATGTAGCTCCCATATCAGGCCCCTCACCGAAAACAGTTTTCATCTTATAAAACGTGTATATAAAGACCAATTCTATTGAAATTCGCACTATTATTTTGCTAACTGTTCTGAAGATATTATATTAATTTGCCCTATATCGGTCCACATTTAAATAAAGATAAAACATTTAAATTAAAATTTAGCACAATAATTTTTCTAACTATAATCAAAGTATATTATAAATATGAACAATCTTGGTCTAAATTTTGCTGTAGCTCCCATATAGGACTCCTTCCCGGAAAACAGTTTTGAACTTATAACAAGCATATTTTTTGTTTTTATACGCTCCACAGTACAAGTGGTAGAGAGAGAATATTAACTTTGTCATTCTGTGTGTAACGCTAAGAATGAATTATTTAAGACCCCACAATATATATATTCATGACTTCAAATCAAAATCTCAGTCGATTTTCGTCGATCTCTCTGTCTGCTCATATCCAAAAAGAAAAAAGGCAGTTCAGTAGAAAATTTTTCAGCCAAAATTGTAACTAATTTTATGACTAATTTAGTATTTCTGTGTTATATACTATATACATTTGTGGGTGTATGTGTATCTATGGAACCTAACGTATTAACTTTACACGAATTTGTGGTGGAGGGTATTGAAGATTCGGCATAGCCGAATATAGCCTTCTTACTTGTTGTTATTACATTTTTAGAATAAAACAACAACAATAAGATAAATTGCTGCAAGATTTTTTGTGTGCTTGTTTATATATGCAAGCACATTTTTTTTCTTCTTTTGATTTCTTCTCAACAATTTCGCAATTTTGAGGAGTAAAGAAATAATCATCTTTTTTACTCTTAGCTGAAGGAAGAGTAATATAATCTATAAACAAAAATTAAAATTTTAATCGAAAAAAGAGTTTTATATTTTTTAATCTTCTCTAAATAAGAGTAAAAATAAAGATCATTTCAAAATTAAAATTTTGCTCTGAGTTTGGAAGAGCACAAGTTGCTTAGAACGATGGACAACATTCGAAAATGGCAACATCCGATGTTTTATCTCAGGTCAGGTGTAGGAGAAGGCGGTATTCACCAGGCTCATTCCGTTAAGTATATCCTTTCATATTGTAATGTCTTAATGGAATCCCGGATTACTCTTCCATATTTGATATTTTAAGTTTAACATTTTTTCAAAATTTGGTATGAAAACTCGCTCTGTTAAATATTCTGGCCATAGGGCGTGATAACTGGAGGTATTGGTCCACCATTTCCACTTGGATTCATCCGCCCATGTTGTCCCGTTTTCCGTGGAATCCTTGATTATCCTTTGAGATTTTAAATTTAAATTTTTTCAAAAATTTGGTATGAAAACTCGCTCTGTTAAATATTCTGGCTATAGGGTGTGATAACTGGAGGTATTGGCCACCATTTCCACTTGGATTTATCCGCCCATGTTGTCCCGTTTTCGTGGAATCCTTGATTATCCTTTGAGATTTGAGGTTTAACATTTTTTCAAAATTTGGTATGAAAACTCGCTCTGTTAAATATTCTGGCTATGGGGTGTGATAATTGGAGGTATTGGCCACCATTTCCACTTGGATTCATCCGCCATGTTGTCTCGTTTTCATGGAATCCTTGATTATCCTTTGAGATATTAAGTTTAACATTTTTTTCAAAATTTGCTATGAAAACTCGCTCTGTTAAATATTCTGGCTATGGGGGTGTGATAACTGGAACGTATTAGCCACCATTTCCACTTGGATTCATCCGCCCATGTTGTCCCGTTTTCGTGGAATCCTTGATTATCCTTTGAGATTTGAGGTTTAACATTTTTTCAAAATTTGGTATGAAAACTCGCTCTGTTAAATATTCTGGCTATGGGGTGTGATAACTGGAGGTATTGGCCACCATTTCCACTTGGATTCATCCGCCCATGTTGTCCCGTTTTCGTGGAATCCTTGATTATCCTTTGAGATTTTAGGTTTAACATTTTTTTCAAAATTTGATATGAAACTCGCTCTGTTAAATATTCTGGCTATGGGGTGTGATAACTGGAGGTATTGGCCACCATTTCCACTTGGATTTATCCGCCCATGTTGTCCCGTTTTCGTGGAATCCTTGATTATCCTTTGAGATTTTAACTTTAAATTTTTTCAAAATTTGGTATGAAACTCGCTCTGTTAAATATTCTGGCTATGGGGTGTGATAACTGAAGGTATTGGCCACCACTTCCACTTGGATTCATCCGCCCATGTTGTCCCGTTTTCGTGGAATCCTTGATTATCCTTTGAGATTATTAACTTTAATTTTTTTCAAAATTTGGGTATGAAAACTCGCTCTGTTAAATATTCTGGCTATGGGGTGTGATAACTGGAGGTATTGGTCACCATTTCCACTTGGATTCATCCGCCCATGTTGTCCCGTTTTCGTGGAATCCTTGATTATCCTTTGAGATTTTAAGTTTAACATTTTTTTCAAAATTTGATATGAAAACTCGCTCTGTTAAATATCTGGCTATGGGTGTGATTAACTGGAGGTATTGGCCACCATTTCCACTTGGATTCATCCGCCCATGTTGTCCCCTTTCCGTGTAATCCTTGATTATCCTTTGAGATTTTAAGTTTAAATTTTTTCCAAAATTTGGTATGAAAACTCGCTCTGTTAAATATTCTGGCTACGGGGTGTGATAACTGGAGGTATTGGCCACCATTTTCACTTGGATTTATCGCCCATGTTGTCCCGTTTTCGTGGAATCCTTGATTATCCTTTGAGATTTTTAAGTTTAAATTTTTTCAAAAATTTGGTATGAAAACTCGCCTCTGTTAAATATTTTGGCTATGGGTGTGATAACTGGAGGTATTGGCCACCATTTCCACTTGGATTCATCCGCCCATGTTGTCTCTTTCATGGAATCCTTGATTATCCTTTGAGATTTTAAGTTTAACATTTTTTTCAAAATTTGCTATGAAAACTCGCTCTGTTAAATATTCTGGCTATGGGTGTGATAACTGGAGGTATTGGCCACCATTTCCACTTGGATTCATCCGCCCATGTTGTCCCGTTTTCGTGGAATCCTTGATTATCCTTTGAGATTTTAAGTTTAACATTTTTTCAAAATTTGGTATGAAAACTCGCTCTGTTAAATATTCTGGCTATGGGGTGTGATAACTGGAGGTATTGGCCACCATTTCCACTTGGATTCATCCGCCATGTTGTCCCGTTTTCGTGGAATCCTTGATTATCCTTTGAGATTTTAGGTTTAACATTTTTTCAAAATTTGATATGAAAACTCGCTCTGTTAAATATTCTGGCTATGGGGTGTGATAACTGGAGGTATTGGCCACCATTTCCACTTGGATTCATCCGCCCATGTTGTCCCGTTTTCGTGGAATCCTTGATTATCCTTTGAGATTTTAAGTTTAAATTTTTTTCAAAATTTGCTATGAAAACTCGCTCTGTAAAATATTCTGGCTATGGGGTGTGATAACTGAAGTATTGGCCACCATTTCCACTTGGATTCATCCGCCCATGTTGTCCCGTTTTCGTGAATCCTTGATTATCCTTTGAGATTTTAAGTTTAAATTTTTTCAAAAATTTGGTAATGAAAACTCGCTCTGTTAAATATTCTGGCTATGGGGTGTGATAACTGGAGGTATTGGTCACCATTTCCACTTGGATCATCCGCCATTTGTCCCCGTTTTCGTGTTGGAATACCTTGATATATCCTTTGAGATTTAAGGTTTAACATTTTTTTCAAAAATTTTGATATGAAAACTCGCTCTGTTAAATATATCTTGGCTATGGGGTGTATAACTGAGGTATTGGCCACCATTTCCATTGGATTCATCCGCCCATGTTGTCCCGTTTCGTGGAATCCTTGATTATCCTTTGAGATTTTAACGTTAAGATTTTTT